>OW964835.1:11357709-11415209 GCA_943142095.1 Ophonus ardosiacus
ACGTGCATTGGCTGCTTGAATGATTTGGGTATAGTATATAACAAAAGGAACAATTGAAAATAATTTGACAGATTTTTCAAAAACTTGTTGCTAGGCAATAGTCACGATAGTCCGTAGGGCTTGAGTGGTTATTGCCAAATGGCAACAAATTTGAGAAAGAAACTGGAGAATTATTTTTTAATTTATCGAACTCTCGAATTGTATTTAATTAGATTATTTTTTGATCTACAACTTTGTTTCGAACAACGGAAAGCCACTGTCTTGGTATTGTGTCGCCATCTACTGTCGTAATTAACTAGCTTCATTCACTTACATGGTGCAGTTACCAAGTCTGTTTTGACAACTAGAACATAACTTTGACAGGGCAAAATAAATATAAATAATCGCTTTCACACCGCGTTATTATTAATTACGGTGTTTCCAGAAGTGGTTTCTAGTTGATTTTATTTATGTGTTGATAACTATCTGACAAAACAAAAGCTACAAAGAATATTCCCGGGAGTAATCTCTAGAGCTTTATTCTCAGATTCTTACTATAATGTAATGACTGTAAATGTTTTATTATTTTCATATATAATATTTGATCGTACGACTGTACTTTATCTAAACAAAGCGCGACGCATCATATGCGAAATACGGGCGCGGTAGTCTTCAGTGTTCTTTCGAGGGTGTTGGGTCAAAATTTCGTAAAAGAAGTTACTACCAGGTGAAACCGAATTCCTGTGATCACCAATTAATCCAGGAGACTTCTTTCACTTCTAGAATCTACTTAAGGTAGGTTTTCTTCTTTTGTATATTTTTTACAATTTTTATTGCTAATGTATTATTGCGTAACAACTGGGCGTAACAATTAAATGTAACAACTGGGCGTAACAGTTAAATGTAACAATTGGGCGTAACAATTGGATGTAACAGTTGAATGTAACAGTTCAATTATTTTGTATTTTAATCAATATTTTTATATATACTTTTTTCTAATTTTGAAATTATATTTTGTTTGAGTTAAATTAGTATTGTTAAATTTCCTAACAATTTTGACTCCGCTCGGTCAGAATTGGACATAAATTCTTGGTTATAGTTTTACCAATGCTACCAAGGTAGGTAAAATTTTTATATTAATTTGTGGGTGTTACATAATGGGTTAGATCATAACAATAATAATGGCAAGATTGGTTAAAACGCTGACACGTGACAGGTAATTTTTAGCAAAAATAAAAGATTTTTCATTTAATTTTACACGTGTCCTGTAAATTCCAGATTCCAGCTAATAACCGTTTTCATTTTCGTTCTTTGGCTATTGTATAGCCGCCTTAAGTAACAAATAAAATTATTAACAAAAATCAATAATAAACTTTTCGATCACAATCTTGATATTGCCGTGACATTTTCTTATTTGCAAGTCATACTACTGCAATTTATATTTACTAGAGCTGACATGCTACTGGTAATAAAAAACAAAACATTGCGTTGTAAACTATTTTAGTCTAAATTAGGATATCTATTTGTGTAAAAATGAAAACCGCAACGAAAAATTGGAACTAATTGAATGCTGCGGTTGCTGGAATTGGGAACGATAAAATCAAAATAGGTTTATTTCGGATTTACTGCATTGCCATTTAGTTTATAATTGACTGAAATGAAAAGAACATAATCCTGCACTTAAATGAACTATTTTTAATATTTTAATAGCAGAAAAGCCAGAGCTGATTTTAACAAGCTATGCTTCTGTTTTACTTATTTTCTTCTATATAAATTCGTAAATTCATCACAACCTATTTTTTATTGTGATAATATTTCTGTGATTAATCTTAAATTTTCTCAATAATTCTACTAATTTTACTATTTTTTAATTGGCTATTCAAATTAACTTTACCGGCCATTAAATTGTGACGTCACAAATGAGAGTTACGAGCTATCAGTCACTAATACTGCATTTTATACTTTTTGGGGAAGTTTAAATGAAAGAAACTTATGTTTAAGGATTTTTGAAATTATTAAAATACGACTGCAAAAATTTTTGTGAAGCAGAGGAAATAATATATATTTATGATAATTTTTATTGGGTTTAAGTTCCTTGAGGCTGCAGGTTACATTCAGTTTAGATGAGTCAATAATTAATATAAATTTTGCGGCGATAAATATTGCCAAAACGTATTGGCTAACATTGAAGCTAAAAAACATTTAGCCATAGTAGCAACGATCAATTGACAGAAAACACTTTAAATTTTGGTAATATTATTTTAACTTAAAGATGTTCGACGATAAACATTTTGTGCTGATGACAGCCACATATCAATGGCGAATGGCGACTGTCAAAACGGAAATACGTCACAGGAATAGAACAAATGGTTTAAATATGAATTGCTACGACATACGGATTTGGTAATAATAAGAACAAAATCAAGCAAACGTCAGCTGAGCAACGCAAGTACAATGTAAAAAATCTGATTTGGCCAACACAAAACCTCCCGCTATTTAATTTTTATTAATTTAAATACATACCTACCTATTTAGTAATGCGTCAAACTATATTATGTTCTATTGCATATAACCATTCAGTTACATTCATTTGAAAAAGAAACTGTGTAACAAAGTAATTTTGTTTATCTTAGGCTTCGGGATTAAAAAAAGAAAATGATTTTTAAATTTATCTGTAAAATATATAGAAAAAGTATTAACATATACCTGTACAAATTTCAATAATCTATAATTTTCATAATGACAAAATGCCAAAAAAATGGCATTTAATGGTATTTTTTGAAGAAAAACCATTATGAGCTTAAAGTAAAGTGCCATTTCTGTTTATCCGATTTACACCAAAATCTAATGGCTTCTTTTCGTATTAGAATAGGGTAGAAATACAAGGTTTAAGAATTTTCTGAATGATAGTATTTGAGTTAGAGCGAAGACAAAATTCCTACACATACACACACATACACACACACATACACACACACATACATACACACACACGCACATACACACATACAGACATCATCGTAAAAATGTTAAAAATGGATTCTAGGGACCTTAAACCGTGGTCATTTACTAAATTCTCGATATGTGATTTTTAACACGATCCCTATACCTCCCTTACCAAGGGTAGCGGGAGGTAAAAACCGCTTAAATTTAAATAATTTTAGAAGGTTTTTGACATGCTCTAAGTTATTGTTGTAATCTGTTTGGTTGTTAACAGATGTATTTCTATTTATATTAATGTGTAGGATTTCATATAATAAACGTTTATGTTTGTGTGATTCTTTTTCCAAAATTTTGAAGTTATCGAAGTTAAAAATATGCCCTGTGCTAACATGGTGTTTGCACAGTTGGGTGGTTTCTCCGAAATAACTTGCATTACATTGAACCACATTTGAAAATGACAAATTTCACGGGTGAAATTAAATATTGAAATTTGGCATTTTCAAAACATCGTTTTCAAAACAAGGCTTGTGGTGCCAGCCAATGTGTTTAAGTTAATTATTAACGTCCACTTGCACCAGCGATACTTAAAATTTAAACTTGGTTTATTCATTTAGCCTAATATTTTAATACTAATTCCAATTGACTAATTACGAGTATTTATCAGTATAAAATTGAAATGACAAACAAGTTTAAGTTTTGAGTGTTAGTGGTGTAACTGGGCTTTAGATATTGTTGTTCATAAAATCACGTTCAGACGCATTACAAAATGGCTTGCAAATTTGTCGTATTTCAATTAAAAAGCTCAACAAAACCATCCCAGCAAATATTTACATAACAAACAAGCCCTTCAACTGCATTTATCTAATTAAAGTTCCTGTCAAGTTTTTCAACTTTACGACGAACGACGAACTATTCTCTCCCGCAAGAACTATAACTAGGCGAGAACTGTAACTGACTTTAAATCCAATTCCATGTTGCCCAAGGTCATTCGAGCACTTTGGAGTCTTGTTGCCCAGAGCCGTAGCTGAAGTTGGAAGAAAGCAGAGTAATGTAATATTGTTCTATCTATGCTTTGTATTTCCCACAAGAGAAAATCATGTGAGGTTTTTTTATTCACGAAACTTTTTTCATTTCGTTGTGGATGAGAAATGAGATGTTGATTAAGTGATATGTCAAAGTTAAGTGGAAATAATGTTGCAATATCAACTTATTGTGGAAGGATTTACGAAGTTTTTTTTGTGAAATTGTTTTGCGTATTATTTTTATGAAAGATATCTTAATATAGACGACGCAGTTAATATGATCGCGTACAAGTGTACGTCAAGTGACAGGTTGTGATTCGCAAGGTCCGAGTTCGACTCCTTCCTCAGATCAGTCAAAAAATTACATTTCTAAAATATCACATTTGATTGGTTAATGTTTACCAAATGTAAATCACATAGCTGAGTTTAAATACAAAGTTTTATATTTCACGTAAAGTAAAATTCCATTAGCCCTAAAATTTTTAAAAAAACTTGATGTGTCCAGCACATTACCTTCCGTCAATTCTATGTATTTTGTACAAATTCCATACCAAAAGTTCCTTGAAAAAAATCTATATCCAGTAAAACTGAAACACGAACATATACTATTTTCTACAAATTCCATGCCGAAATTTCGTTGGAAAAGATTCTATAAATCCAATAAAATTATAATACGAACATACACTATGTAAATTGCACTTGACTGGCATCTGTCAGTTAGAATTATTTGAACATATCAGCAGTTTCCGTGATTATAGCGGCTGACTTATGAAAGTTATTCTTTTTATAATTTTTTAACTCCATATGTATAGAATGTGAAGGAAGGAACGAAATAAATAATCAAACCGTATAGACAATAAGATATTTTTTCATATTGATTATCACATAAAATGTCAAAAATACTGTTAAGAACTTCAAATAAGGGAACTTCCGGAATTGTAGTATTGGACTTATCGCAGGACAAATTGTTGTCACACACACGCACATACACACATACAAACACACACACACACACACATACACACACACGCACGCAAGCACACACACACACACACACACACACACACACACACACACACACACACACACGGAAAGAGAGAGAGAAACATCATCGTAAAACTAGTAAAATCGTATTATAGGGACCCTAAAACGTGTTTATTTTGATCAAAAACAATACCTTCCTTACCTAAAGGTGACGGAAGGTAAAAATAATTAATTATGAATGAAGAACAAAAATGAAAAACTGCAGAATATTTAAATAATAAACTGCTATGAAATGCATTTTACCGTGATTAAATCAATATATCGCTAGAGCCCGATATTTTTACCTCTTAATCATGTGTAATTTTTACAATTTAGGCTATAATATCGACGCTGTGTTTTTCTTTTAACTGACAGTTAAATTAACAGACTGTTTAACCGGAGATGAAAATACTAGGCCTAGGTATTTCATTATGGTTAAAAATGTGAAATATGCTGCAGTAAACATTTTTTGCATCACTGTTATGATAATTCACATAAAACATAATTAACTTTTGCATTCTCCGCATAATTAAAGTGGTCCTAGAATGAAGACAAACATATCTGTTGGAAATTTTAATGAGAATTTAAAGTGTTATTACATTCGTATTTTCACGCAGATGAAATTTTCATAAAATTAATTTTCTGCACCAAAAATTACACAATATTTTAGTTGGCAGTTGATTTTCATTTTCATTTAAAAAGATATTACGATATTCATATTATCATACTTCTCTAATAATTTCCTTAAAATCAATCACAATAGAATACTGACGGGGCACACCCAAACATATGACTTTTACATTTCCTGCTTCCCCAATTATTTTAGAAAAAAAATCTTCAAATAAAAGTTGTTGGGCGTAAAATTCTTCATTTGAATCAATAAGCAAAATTAATTGCATACTTTATAACGCCAGAAATTAGGTATGACAATGTCGAAAATCACTTCTGAAATAACAATAGAGATGGAGCCATGAAATTGAGACAAAAAATTAACAAATGTCTAATTTTACTTTCATTTCCATTGCTATTGCTCAGATGTAGAATTTTTATGCTTTACAACTTTTCTTTGAAGCATTTTTAACTAAAATAGGAAGCAGGAAATTACGAAAATCTGATTTTACATGTTAAAGTCCTATGTTTTAATGGTTAAAATTTTTGTCGGATGCAAATCTATACTTTTGCATACGACAAATTATTTTGTCGGATGCACTTGACCCCATCCACCTTACAAGTCGGCGCCTATACTCGACTAGCGTCTGGCCTATCTGCTCATGGGAGCATAGGCCGATCTTTATTCAATTCAACCAAACACAACAGTAACCTCACCCAAAGCAAATAAATCTCTCGTTCAATACATTTAAATATAACAACAATAATCTTACCTAACGCACAAAACTCATCCCGAGTTTTCTATACCAGTTAGACGGAAGACTCTAGTATTTACAACTAAATGGTTACCTAAACCCCTAAGTTCAATTATTTGGATCTTTGTTAATGTTTTATTGACTTAATTAATGTCTTGGGGTGTGATTTAACTATAACTGTGACATTTCAGCATTTCGAGTTATTTGCGTTTTGAAGATTAAATATAACTCATATTAATTAGGCTACAGTATTTTAATACTACCGGAATGTGAAGCATATCAAACCACACCAAACAGCAAAAAGAAAGATTAAAATTATTGCGGTTATTAAAAATTTAACTTGGGGTTTTTTTACCGTCTGTCACCTTTAGGTAAGGAGGGTATTGTCTCTGGTCAGAAAGTTAGATGGTGAGTTTTTAATGAATAAGCACGTTTTTGTTTCGGCGAAATATTAGGAATTGCCAGTTAGGTATTGTTATAGTGTTTTTTTTTTAATTAAAAAAAAAACAACAGATCAAGTATTGAACAATTGTGCATTGCAGAGCCATTATGGTAGCTCTGCGGTAAAGTATTCTTTATTACTTAGCCCTAGCGATGTGCTTGCCGACATTATTTCACATCCATTTAAAACGAGTACAAAAAAATCTGTTGTGGTCAGCACAAGACCTCTCGCCATTTCTATATTAGGCTATATAAGTACATATTGTATTTATCATTTCTGGTACACACAAAAATTCTAATTACATCTATTTTTTATATATTTTTTAATTCATTCTTTCCTCCTACTCTTCTAAATGTTGAGATTCTTCAAATTCATTGACGAGATTGGCGGTATTTCTGATACGTAATGTAATATATGTATCTATAATTTTAAATATTTCATTAATAATAAAATAAGAAATATTAAATGTGTTTCCCAGAAAAGGTCTTCAGTAATGTATCTACATTTTTTTACACTGACATTTTTCCGTCAATTACAAACATTTTATTTGTTCAACTGGTTTCCATAGAGTTATTTAGGCTGTGAGATTCATTACAACGGGTTATTTCATATATTTATAATTTTCTAGAAGATATAATAAAAATGTTCAATGTATCGGATAAAGAATCTTATATTCTTTAATATTTGCAATAACATAAATTTCCAAATGATAATATTAAGAATATTTTTTTTAAGAAACTATTACTTTCATTTGTCTAATTGTTACCAAAACCTTTTCAGCTCTTCCCATTAATGTCAGATTAAGGAATAAGTAGACACAGACACACATCATTGTAAAAATGTTAAAATTGAATTGAACTAGAAACGTGGTTATTCTCTAAATCTGGATATGCAATTTTTAGCATGAATCCAATAGGTATCTCTCTCAGCGAGAGGTAAAAATTAAGAGTCAGTTTTAGTTATACAAGCAGATTAGAACACAGATTATTCCAACAACTGTAGTGCACTTTAGTTATCCATTCCACAAAGTAAACAACAAATATTGAAATGCAAAAAGTTTTATGTTCTATTGTTACTGGTAGTTGCACTTTACTAACAAGCTGAACTATTTGCAAATTAAGATGCAAATCTGAACTACTTTACAAGAAACTTCATACTTTGTAAGATTGTAAGTTCATAATATGCTGTAATATAGAATAATAAAATTTAAAATTATTCGCATGACCTCTTCTAGAAATTGAAGTCAAAGAAGGTGTACACTAACATTATCAAACATTTGGGAACAAAAAAACTGCCAAGTCCGGAAACTTTATAATTAAAGCTAAAAATGTTAACATGAATAGAATTTGTAGACTATAAAGCCAGCTTTATAATATATTTATACTCCTAGAAGTTTAGAACAGTTTAATTACTGTGAATAACCAAATTAGTTCTTTAACAAAATGGTTTATATTTGAAATTAAAATATGAGGAGATATAAAACTATGCTTGTTACTTTGTTAATATCACTGTTTTATTCAATATTTTGTCACTAGTTTCGACCAGTTCGGTCATCAAAAATGTATCACAAAGTTACGGCTGAATTAATTTAAAGTTTACAAAAGTAGATTACTATTGCTATCTTTTATATAAAGAAATAGAAACGATGAAGTTAACTTCGAAACATAATGCATTTTAAATATATTTAACAATTTATAATTTTATTCAAGTGAACATTATGAAAGTAACTTATAATTTAAAATATTTCTTTAAATGTTATTTAGTAGTAGTATCAGACAGGTTTGTTTTTCTTTAACATATAATTCTATAGACAGCAGACATATAAAAATTGAATGATAATAGATGACAATTTTAATATCTAAATTTCCATTATGAATCAAGTAGGTAAATGTAAATTGTTTAATAAAATTATTGCTCGCAGATTTATCGTGATATATCAATAAATAGTATAACAATATACTTATGTAAAATTTATAGAAAATAAATAAAATACTAATAAAGTACTCGCGTTAATTGTAGTAACAGATTATTAAAAACGGTAGTTTAATATTAA
Source organism: Ophonus ardosiacus (assembly GCA_943142095.1). Lineage (NCBI taxonomy): Eukaryota > Metazoa > Arthropoda > Insecta > Coleoptera > Carabidae > Ophonus > Ophonus ardosiacus. Next base: position 11,366,536 of record OW964835.1, read on the forward strand.
TTTTATGAAACAGGCTACAGGTTTAATCAAAACATAACTTCAGATAAAACAATTATAACTAGCTAAAATACATTTATTTTTATTTCTAAATGCAATTTTATACAAGATGACTAGAAAAATAAAAACAAATGGGTATTTTTTTATCTTCCGTCATCTTTAGGTAAGGAAGGATTGCCTTTAGTCAAAAAATTCGATGGTGAGTTTTTAATGAATAAGCACGTTTCAAGGTCCCTAGAATACGATTTTACTAGTTTTACGATGATGTTTATACCGAGAGTTTATTTTAGCAGTAAACATAGGGTATATCATTGCCATAGTTACGGTATGAATGTTTGACAGCAATGTATTGAAGCGTTTATTTTATGAGTAAACATAGGCGTTTAACATGGGAAGCAGTTTTTTGTAAATACAAAGGTCTGGCAATAAATCAAGCCATGCTATTGAACATGATAATAGTACATTACATCTTGTACATTATTTAATATTAATTACTGTAATAATATTGCAAAAGTTACAATAAATTGTAAAAATTGTCAAATAAATAATTGTTGCACTTTTTTATTATGCAATATCAAAAGATTTGTAAATGTATCGGTAGTGCAGTGGTTATAACAGTTGCGTCTAAAATTTTTGGTTGGGGTTCGATTCCCCGTTGGGATAATTTTTTTTTTCAGTGTGTGTGCGCACATGTGTGTGTTTCTTCGACAATAACTCTAATACTACAATTCTAAAAATTATAATTCTTTCGTATTCCTCTTCTTCGCATCCGTATGAAGAGCTGATTAGATTTTGGTTATAATTGCTTAACCGGAAGTTTCCTTATTTAAAGTTCTTAACAGTTTTTCTTGAAAATATACAATTAAATATAATTTTTTGACATTTTATGTTATTATCAATATGAAAGAATATCTTATTGTCTATACTTTTTCCTTTATATTCAGTAGATATAGAGTTAAAGAATTATAAAGTGGTTAATGCCCAATTGCACCAACAAGAAACAAGACTTAAATTTTAATCTACGTTTAAACGAAAAAATGCAAATCGAAATTTTGACAGCAATATATTATAATTCTTATAATTATTTGAGTTTACGTGAAGATATATAATTTAAATCAAATATACTAATAAAATACCTTTCTTCACAAATTATTTTTTATTTTCAATATGTACATTTCGATTGCAATGCAATCATCGTCAGTTGTACTACAATAATATAATATTAATTAATATTAATTTATATTATAATTCATTTGACATTTAATTCCGATGTAATATTGTCAATTTAAACCATGTTTAATATTTAATTTACGTTGGTGCAACCGGTCATAACTTTCATATATCTATATTAACTCTAATTGATACATGTCAGTGGCAAGTGCAATTTACATAGTGCATGTTCGTGTTATAATTTTATTAAATTTATAGAAACTTTTTCAATAACTGTCGGTACGGAATTTGTAGAAAAAGGTAGATGTTCATGTTACGATTTTACTGGATATATAGAATCTTTCCCAAGGAACTTTTGGTATAGGATTTGTACAAAGTACCGTGAGTATTTTTTGACGTGAAACATTGGGTTTGTCATATCCATGGTTACGAGTTGATATTTGATTGACAGCAATGTACTTGCCCGTTCCATTTAAAATGAAACATAGGGAACGAATCTGACAGAAGTATTATATTTAAATATTGTAAGAAATTTAGCGGAGTCAGAAAACCACTCGAGAGCACTAAACATATTTCGGGCATAAGGTGCACACAGTATTTTTTCTACGTCTAAATTTAATTTTTAGAAAACAGATATAATTATTTAAACAAAATTAAGCTCTAATGACATCTTGTCAATATGACAGATAACCGTTGAATTTTCCTATAAATTATGATTTGACATTTGATTCAGCAATGTATTTGTCTGTCTCATTTAAAATGACTCATGGGGAATGAATTTGACAGAAGTATTATATTTAAATATTGTAAGAAATTTAGCCGAGTCAGAAAATCACTCGGGCACAAGGTGTACACTATATTTTTTCTACAACTAATTTTAATTTAGAAAGCAGTTATAATTTTTTAAACAAAATTAACCTCTATTGACGTCTTATCAAATGTCAAATTCGTTCCCTATGTTTCATTTTAAATGGAACGGGCAAATACATTGCTGTCAATCAAATGTCGTAACCATAGATATGACAAACCCAATGTTTCACGTTAAAAAATACTCACGGTATATAGAATTGACGGAAGGTAATGTGCTGGCCGCATCAGATTTTCTAAATTACCTACAGAAAATATTATAAAATTTATGTATCATCTTTTGTATAAAAGATTTTTTTCCATTTTGTTTTGACTTACATTAGCGATTCTATCACAACACAATATTACATATTACAAAGCATCCATAAATCTCCACTCAGAAACACTAATCCTTTGGTTGTTGCATTTGCACTTCTTTGGCCTGATTTTTATAGTATATTATCTTAGACAATTGCACTTCTGCCATGTTCGTACAAGCCCGGAATTCTACAAGATTTACATACCGGAGCGTAGTAAACACTTCGCTTTGTGCATTTATTCAGCAGCGTGAAAGCCTGCCAGCAACCAACCAGCCTCTTACAATAACTTCACTCGGATGCTTCGGTGCTGGTGTTTCAGAACGAAAAGAAGGGATTTGCACGAAAAATTTCCTTATACATAGTTGAGGTATTGATTATTGAGAATTGGAAGTGTATACGACTACAATATTAATTAACATACTTGTGAAGTGCATATTTGTGTATACAGAATGGAAATTAAAGAGCTCTTCAGGGAGTTATTGAAATGAATAAATGAAATCAATTGGATTGTTATGAGCACTTGTTGAAATTTAATTAGATTTAGTCGTGGAGTGAGTATCAATAAATATATCAACATAAAATAAACATGTTTACAAATATGGTTACATTTCAACTACAATTTCCGAGCAAATAGATTTTGTATACAGGGTGATTCAGCAACGAGTTTGTCGAAATAAAACCATATAAAAATATGTTATATGAAGGTATATGTCATGTCAGGAAACTTTTCGTTACAGAGTTGCAGCCCTTTGAAAATGCACTTGATCACATTTTTATTAATAACTATGATACTAATTGCACTAAACTTTTGAAACTTGGTATGAGAATACTACTTATCTAGATGCATATTTATAATTTATTTTGTTTCTGTAGGCGTCTCATATGGGGAAGTCATAAAAAAATCTAATGTGTCCAGCACATGACCTCCCGTCAATTCCATGTTTAAAATAGCAATGAGCTTTAAGTAAAGTATCACATCCGAATGATCGTTTGTAAACAAAATCTACTTTGTTATTCCAATAAATAGAAAAGTTGTAATACGAAATTTTTGATTATATTTTATTATTATTAAAATATCTTTCAGAACTCATATTATTAATTGGAAAAATACTATCTTTTTTTTAGTTTAAATTCTGGAATTTATTATTTTAAACCAACGTTTCGGCACCATAAACTGGTGCCTTCTTCAGGGGATACAATGACATATTTTTTGAAATAACAAAAACAACAAGTAACCAAGGGAACAAGAAATGTTCATAAATGTTACCTTTTTTATGTATACAATTTTCTAGACAAAATATGCATGTCCGGCAAAAACATGGACGGCGAACATGCAACTTCTCAAGAAAAAATCTCCTTTTGCCAGAGGAAAAACCGTCCCAAAAACTGGCAGAGAAGTGATCTGTATAACTCAGAGACGCTTTATCGGTAGCGAAATACCGCAGCCGTACTCTTTATTAACAGATGTTAGAAAAAGTTTAGAAAAAAATTGTATACATATTACAAATTAGAACATATTTAATATTGGAAGCCATGCGCGACTAAGTTCTAATCCGTCACAATGATTGAGATTGATATTTCTTGTTTTATAAATCTCAATGGCTTCTCTAATTAATCTGTTGTTAAGTCGAGTAGGTCTTGCAATTATGTTTGTATATTCAAATTTAATTTGGTGGAATTTTTCCAAGGCATGTTCTGCAACGGACGATTTCTTAGGCTAGTTCAATCTGATCGATCGATGATGTTCGCTCAATCTTGTAGAGACAGTTCTACCAGTCTGGCCGATGTAAACTCTACCGCAGACACATGGAATTCTATAAATCCCTGATGATTGAAGAGGGATGACGTCTTTCACTTGTTTCAACATATGTCGAAGTTTAACATATGGTGAAAACGAAATCTTCATGTTCTTCTTACGAAGAATTCTACCAATCTTGTCCGTTACGTTTTTTTTTATGTTTTTCCTGAAAAATCTGTGAGCAAATACCAACTTTCCTAAGTTTTGGAACATTATTGTCAAAATCAGCACCAACTTTCTTATGCTCTAAAACGCAATCTGTGTAAATTCTTCGCCGTACATGATCCATTTCGTAAATGTGTAGTTGCAAACTATTACTTGACGCTTTGAAATTACGTTTTTATCGAGAGCTGTTTGATGTATAAAGCTGCAAACATAAAACTTAAATCGAATTATCCTGTATATCTAATAATTATGTATGATGGAAAATATATTATTTTTACAAACCATTATTTCATTAGAATCATAACCTACTAAACACGGTTTCATTATTTATATTCCCTGTTTATTAATTTTAATGTAATTGCTTTGTGAATGTGACATTTGTTCAAATATGTCAAATTTGTTATTAAAATATTGTTTTAGGTTTGATGCAGAGGCAAAGTGATGTACAAAAATAAATTATTTTATAATTTAATATTTAAAGTTATTTCAAGTTATTTACTAAATGCTATTATCGTAGAATTGAAGATTGTGACATTATATTCAATTTGTATTGGTAAAAGTTGCTAAAAAATTATATTCAATGAAGTTTTTAAAAGATAAACTGTTAAAAGCTTGTATAAATGATACTTCCGGTTATCCCATATACACTAAAAAATAATGAACTCTTCCCACATTAGTATACAAAATGGGTATACAAAATTTCAAATTTTTCTGATAATATTTGAGTAATCGTGTCCACACGATCCACACACGCAGACACACACACATACATATCTACAGACATCATTATAAAAATGTTAAAATTGGATTCTGGGGACATTAAAACGTGCTCATTCACTGAAATCTCTATATGTGATTTTTAGCACGATCCCTATACCTCCCTTACCTAGGGAGCGGGAGGTAAAAATTGTCGTAATTGTTTGACCTATTAATTGTTTTCATTTTTACCTATAAAATATTACATATAATATAAAAATATATAAAAAAGTGCACTTGCTAAAACCTGAGAAACCCAGTAGTTTTTGAGATATATTAATTTTTAGAAAAAATAAAATTCCCAAAAAAATTACATAGATTAGTACAATTACTCCTATTATAATCATTTTTTATAAAATTGGTCATTTTCTTTATTGGAATTAAATTATTTTTACCTGAAATCGTCATGTAATTTCCCTACCTAGGCAGGGAAGTAAAATGCAACGTTGCCATATTTATTTTCACAAACGCATTTTACGTTTTAATATGAAATACAATTATAAAATTAAAATAAATGATGTCCAGTGTACATTTGTTTCTTGAACAATTATTGTAGATTCCTTAAGTTTTCAATGCGATATACTTGTTAAATAAAAATATTTAGGTTATATGAACATTTCAGTAATTTTGAATTCTTATACATAAATAAATATAATAAATACATCATTACGGCATATTACCTATTTCTAAAGCCAATCTGCTTTGTCACAGATATCGGTAATGATGATGACATATTTGTACCGTGCGAGCGTTTACCAGGCGTCACCTCACGGGCACTCATTGCTGGCGTGGAGAGTGCACCACAGGGGTCACTTTTGTACCATTTCAAATTATAAATATTTGTATTTCTATCGGGATCGAACCCAGTTCTCCAGGTTCGCGACCAGACACTTAGACACGTGACCACGGGAACTTATACGATTCCAGAAAAACATTAATACTTATCTCGTCATTAAAGTTCCTTTTCTTGACTCATTATGGTTATTTGTCTCGGCCAACAATCTCCATATTCATCATGACAAGACGAACTACCCTGCCTCGATAAGTAAATAACTATTATTTATTTGTAATCAAGAATTTCTTGGTTCCAATCAAAAATCTTTTTTAAAAAGTTCACTGATCAAATACAATCAGTGAAACATGCTGTTATTAAATTACTTGCAGGCTGCATCCAATACATGCCGGACAACTTCATAACATTAGACTAAAATCAAAAATAATCTTATTCTTTGACGGAACAAATTTGCAATTTACAGCATATTTCAAACTGATTAATATTTATTTTTTTTAACCCATATCTAAAATAATTCCCTTGTCTAATGATTTTCCCAGTCCAACCCGGGTTACCTAGTTTATTAGTTGCCGATAGTTGTTAATTAAAATTATAGAATAATCCCATTTAGGTATCATAAAAACTCTATCCAGATCCAGTAGCGCACATTTAAAGTATCTATTGTCAAAGCTTATTTTAAAGAATTTGCAGAGTAGCATTTTGAAGGCGAGAAATTCAGCTCAGGTACCTTTATCCGTAATTAGGCTATTTAGCTTGTTCGAAGACATTATGAAGCAAAAAACATTTTTGAAAATATTTATTTCATTTAAATAACTCTTGTCTCCTGCAATAATTGAACATGAATTGAATATTTTGACAGAAATTTTAATAACCACATTTTCAATATTCCAGACCACACACAAATAAATTGCTTTTATTTACGAGTAAATATGAAATTTGAAGAAATGAATAAATTTGAATTTTGTTCCATTTCACTTTTGAATAAAAATTGACAAGGTCTGTATTTATACATATTATACCCCTCTCGAGTAAGGAGACTCACATGAGAGACATGAATAACGATTCGTCGATTTAGCAAGAATAAAAAAAAAAAAAATAGGCGTCTTTTGACGTTTACTCATTGAAGGATAATTTAGCATTTCCTCTATCTAGACTGGACTCTGTATTTCAAAACGTAAAACCGGAAAATTGAAATATAATTTACATCAGAATAATTCATATTTCCATACAGGTATCCATTTTACTTTTGTACCAGACATTTTATGCAAAGATTAATAGAACAAAAACAGACAATTATACGAGTATATATAATAAGATATTTTCAATGTACATATGTTGTATACTAACTCGGAGTAGGCTATGAACAAAAAAGCGTATGTCAATTTGAAAGTATTTAATTGTTAATACGACACGAGATACTGTCAAAAATGTAATCTAAGCAAATCAAAGCTTTTCTTCTCGAATTCTTATTTTGGAAATAGAAATAAATTAGAAAACTGTGAATGGATTCATTACATATTCTCCTTAAAATTACATTTCACGATCAATTTTGACAACTTGTCTTTTGAATTAAATAATGATCAGACATACGTTTCTGTGTTCATAACCTATTCTGAATTTGCATGCAATGTAAAAATATTTAAATGTATTTACGTATACGATATCTCTATTATACTTTATTCAAAATAAATAGGTAAATTTATGAATAAAAACTATGTTAATATATTGCACATGGCACCATAGCCAGTATTATAAACGTCAAGTGTAATTTAGTTTCATAGTAAATTTTAAAAATCTGTTGTGGCCAGCACAAGACCTCTCGCTATTTCCATATTAGGCTATATAAGTATCGTATTGCACTTCGCTTTCGAACCGTCGTTTTATAACAAAAAATTACCGAACTTTACTCAAATATTGTTTTTTATTGTATTTAACAACATGTAATTCTAGTTATATCTATTTTTCATTGTATGAGGAAGTTTCTAAATGTCAGAGATTCTTCCAATTCATTAACCAGATTGGCGGTATTTCTGATGGATATATGCATTTTACCTATAATTTCAAATATTTAATTAATAAAACAATACGAAAAATTAAATATACTTCCCAGAAAAAGCTATCAGAATGTCACTAAAACTGTTGATATTTGACAATGACATGTGTCATTTACAAACTATGTTATAAACATTGGAATTTGTCAACTGGTTTCCTTAGTGCCTTAGCCTCTGCGATTAGTTTACTCTATAAATTATAGTGTCTTTATCTCTAAATCTATACAAGATATAATAAAAATTTTAAGTGTATTAGATGGAGAATTTTATGTTCTTCAATATTTAATAAAAAAAAGATTTTTTCTAAGAAACTACTACTTCCGTTTGTTCAATTGTTACCAAAACCTTTTCAACTCTTCCCAGGAATGTCAGATTGAAGAAACTGCAGTTAAATATTTTTTAAGTCTTGTGGTTTTTGAAGAATCGTCCTTACAACATCCAGACACACATACACACATACACACATCCACACACACACACACACACACAGACATCATTTTAAAAAAGGTTATAATCAGATTCTAGGAACCTTAAATTGTGCTTATTCAATAAAATCTGGATATGCGAATTTTAGCATGAATCCAATACCTCTCTTAGCGAGAGGTAAAAAGTGGAAAAATTCGAATCAATTTCTATGTTCTTGTGACATTTAGATCATTGATATCAAAATTCACGTTGCTTATGTTAAATTAATTAAATTCACCATGTAACTGAATTTACCAGGACGATTATAATACTGGCCTTAAAATTAATTATGAAAATAATTACTTTGCTGCTTTACCATATTTTTTTAAAAAAGATATCCTTTTGTTTTTCCAGTTTTGTTTTGCGCAGCAGTTAATTGGCTTAAGTAGATGAAGTGTTCTATCTATTCTATAAGTACTGTTGACTGCCTGGCATGAATTCTTTTATTTGTCATAACTATTTTGTTTTTTCTAGTTTTGCTTTTTGCTTTCTTGTTCAAGTTCATATAACATTACGCGGGTCTAGAATAATAAAGTTGTAGCAACAAGAAAGTTAAATGGCGAAGAAACTGTGTGTGTGTGTGTGTGTGTGTGTGTGTGTGTGTGTGTCTGTGTGTGTGTGACAAAAATTTCTCCGACGATAACTCCATCACTACAATTCTAAAAATTATAATTCTTTCGTATTCCTCTTCTTTACGTCCATTCGAAGAACTGATTAGATTTTGGTTATAATTGGTCAACCGAAAGATCCCTTATTTAAAATTCTTAATTTATCTTGAAAAAACGCAGTTAAATATAATTTTTTGACATTTTATGTGATTATCAATATGAACAAAAATCTTATTGTCTATACGGTTTGATTATATATTTTTCTTCATATTATATAGATATAGAGTTAAAGAATTATAAAGAGATTAACTTTCATAAATCAGCCAGCTTTGCTATAATCATGGAAACAGCAGATATATTCAAATAATTCTAATTGAGAGATGTCAGTGTCAAGTGCAATTTACATAGAGTATGTTCGTGTTATAATTTTATTGGATTTATAGAATCTTTTCCCAGCAGCTTTTGGTATGGATTTTGTAGAAAATAGTACATGTTCGTGTTACAATTTTACTGAATATATAGAATCTTTTCCAAGGAACTTTTGGTATGGGATTTGTACAAAATACATACAATGTAATGTGCTGGCCATATCAGAGTTTTTACTATATTTTAAAATGCAGGTAAAGTATACCAAGCCATAATGAAATTGATAGGTGAGCTCATTTTTCAGGATACGCTAAATAATTTTTATCCACTTATATTAAATAAACAAATATATCATCACGACATATTACCCATTACTGAGTGTAGACATCGGTAATCATCATCATCATCGTCATCATTACCCCTTATATTAAAGTAAGAATTGCCAAATTAAGAATATGCATAGAATGAAGTTCACAGTTTAATTAATATTAATTTTAACTGCAATGTCCGAGCAATTATTAACAAGTGGACCTATGTTCTTGAACGGTATTATACTTCAAATTTAACGCAAAATATAGCTCGAATCAACTCAAAGATACACATCTATGTACCCTACCCTACTTCAATTCAAAGGAAGAATCAGCTCCTTGATAGTAAATTTATCTTCCCTATTTCTATTCCAAAACTTAACAGTGTAAGATTTACTTTAAAATATTTACTTATTTTACTTACCAAATTAAAACTTTGCAACCAATAATGACAATACACGTTTTACTTGACATATTTTATCTTAAAACAAAAACTCACTCATTACACATCACCAAATAAACTTTAAAAGTAGCTCTCTATCTCACACACACACACACGCCCGCACGCACGCACACACACACACACACGTTTGTGTTATATCTCGAGAATTATGAAATTTTCTAAAAATCGAATTAGCTACGCCATTTTATTTTACCTAAAAAACGGTACCTACATAATTTGTTAAAACAATATATATATATATATATATATATATATATATATATATAAATAATAATAATAAATAAGTTATGAGATATTTTCGAAATGAGCGAAAAACAAGTTTTTGTCTGTAGCTTAGAAACAAAAGAGGTTCGAAAATTCCCGTGGTGACTATTAACCTTTTCTCAAAAAGTTGACCTTGGAATATGCAAACGATTTAGCTCTATCAGTAATATTTCCCTAAATACCCTAAAAAAAACTGTACCTTTACAAAACCGTATAAATCATTATCATAATCAATCAATAAATCATGAATTCCAAAGGCTCGAAAAGAACCAGTGGTTTTCATTAGTTCTTCTTTACGTCGTCCTCCTTGTAATTGTGTGACTGCATCAACACTCAATAAATTTAATTTCCCTTGTAAAGGTAATACATTATCGATTCCTCTCTTCTTGCGGTTGGTATGACAATGTCAAATTATTTGCTTTGACAGTCATTTCAGTTCGGTTGACAACTAAACAGGAAATATCCTGTCAAAATTGCAGCAGCTGTTGCTGAGTTTCCGGTTGTGTTTAATTAATAACGTGATAGTTTGTTTAATTGAAGCGGTGTCATGCTATACGTTCCGTGAAATTTCTCTCGTACACGGTACATGTTGCTAGATTTGCTGAAACGTGGATAAATTTTCATCAGCTATTGCTGGTAAAATGTATGGATTGTAATGTTATTGTTGCTCCGAGATTGTGGGATGTATTGTGTGAAACTGAACTTTTTGTAACAAACCAGGTTGAAATATTTCGTTCTGTCAATTTAATGTTATTAACCTTTTTGGCTATACGCGAGGGTATTACACTTGTCATTCAGCAAATTTATTGCAATCTTGCATTCTATTTATTTAATATAAATAGAATGTTAAATATAATTACGGAAGACAGTCAACAACAGTCTTCGATTCGATCAACCCAGCTGAAGATGACACCCTAGATCTTCAGGGGTAGTCTACCCTTAGGTATGAGAAGTACATTGCTAAATATCGTTCGTTAATTATAATATCATATAATAGCTATTTGTGTATTAAGAGCGCAAAATGCGACATTGTCGATTGAGAGGTTGTTGCCGCGGCATTCTCCCGAAATCGACAATGTCCATTTGCGCTCGAAACACACACAAGATTTTTTTTACAGTCGCCACAATGGGGTCCTCCACCATAAAAAATAATAAAATGTACACTTTATACTTACAGTACTGCTCAATAAATAATGATTGGCTAATACAAAAGATACGGTTTAAACTTAAAAAGGCTTTTAAATGATTATATCGTTACATTAGCCATCTATTCCATAAAAAAAAAAAATAGAGTGTGGAAGCAAGGATTTGTGATGATTTGATGAGTTTTTGTAGCAAAATGTGTGGTTAGTTGTCACGCCTGTCACACTGAAAAAAATAACAAATATTTCAAGGAATTTGTGATTATATAGACATGTATGTGCATTGACTGACTTCTCGCAATTATTTAAGTAACGAAATAACTAATAACTTTAGTGTAATCAAAATAAATAGTTAACTAGAGATCAGATGTCAGTACGACTCGCAACTATCATACCGCCATCTGTGTACAATCATTCCTATTACTAAACATAACTGTTCACACAATTTATTTTATATTTAATTTTATTTTATCGTTATTTTCCATTCTTCTTGAGTTTTTATTCAATCTACAGTGCCATTAGTTCCTAACTAAACATTTTCATTAGGAATGTAGACAAGTGACATTTCTCAACATTGTATACTTAGAAATTTGGACAGCGAGCGTTTTTACTACTTTGTCGCGCATGAGCGGCAAAGTGATATTTTGCGTTGGCAAAAGAGAGCGCAAATGGCTACTTTCTATAGTGACTGTAGAAAAATATATTTGTATTTATTTTGTTTATTATTTAACTTGTTTTTTATTAATACAAATCTTATTTATTTTGTTTGCTTTTGTGTTTAACTATTTTATAACCTATGCCCGCAATTCTGTCTGTTGTTTTATTATTAATAAATAATTTCTAAATTATTACTTATTAATAATTGTGCTACCAACTCAGTGCAGTGATCAGCTTACCCGCTGAAGCAACAGACAGCAGGGTAAGTATAACCCTATTTAAATCGTTAACGTCGCTACTTCTGTTGCACCCCAGTCGCGATTGTTACATTTTTATATAATGTCATCTGAGAGTATATGTAAGTAAAACTGACTATTTTTGAAAACCTGTTGAAAAATTCCTATGAAAAAGGAAGCTAGGGTTCCCCAAAGTTTGAAAAAATAGATGTGTCGTCACGAATATAAGTTTTCATTAATATATATATATATATATATATATATATATATATATATATATATATATATATATATATATATATATATATATATATAGATGACTGTTTAGATGTATTTCAACAGTGTATTTCTGTAACTTAGTTACTATGCATGATGTGCCTATACACTACCATGGGTGTTGTCGCTGTACGAGTAACGATACTCCAGAGTGTCCCACTAGATATCGGAAGGCCCTGTTTTCTAATCCCAGTGAGATTCCTGAATTTTTCACAAATCAGTCTTCGCTATTTATGTTTCCATGTCGAACTATTTCCTTCGTGAAGATAAATATTCTTGAAAAATATGATTTTGCAAAATTTTCATAGCTCAGTTGGTAGAGTGTCCGACTAGATATCGGAATTCCCTGGGTTTAAATCTCAGTGAGATTTATGAATTTTTATAAATCTGTTCTTCGTTATTTATACTATTTATACAATTTAATTTGAACACTTAACACATGTTCATAGTAACAAAGAAAAAAGAAATTCACTGTTCAAATAAATCTAAACAGTTATTTACATTTTAAAATCTATATTTTAAACTAATCAAAAGAAATGTCTCAGCAATGGGCTACTTGCGTGGTACTGAAAATCCAATTTCTATCACTATATACGTAATGTTATGTTGAAAACATATATAAAAATATAAATTTTATTTTAAAAAAATATTTGTTTTTTTGTTAATTAAGAAAGAAAATTTTCTGTGACGTCATTATATTGAACTAAAGAAGGGAACCATGTTTAAGAATGTAACTTATAGATGGCATTGCGTGCGAGAAAGTTTTAATTTGAATTTGACATTTTTCTCTCTCTGGGCTGTCAAATATATTAATTACTTCACAAATAAACATATAGGTAATTTATAATATCGATACGAAAAAAACAAACTAAAATACTAACCTCCAAACTATTGTTGAAATGTCAAACAGGAGATCTAAATTACCCGTACAAATAAACGCTATGGTTTTACGACCACTCATTGGTGCGGCGTAATTCTACGTCATACATGGCGGTAATTCGAATAATCAAATTTCATTACTTTTTTCTGGCTAAATAATAAAAAAATTGCCAAAAGAAAAAATATGGGTAGCAAGTTGTTACCTGCTCTTCAAAAATATGAAATAAAAAATCTGTTGTGGCCAGCACAAAACCTTCCGTCAATTCGATATATTTTGTATATATCCCATACCAAAAGTTCCTTGAAAAAGATTCTGTATATCCTATAAAATTGTAACACGAACACACTATTTTTTACAAATTCTATACCGAAAGTTCCTTTCCCTATTTTATTAGGGGTCGCTGTTTCTTACTCTTCTCTTTTAATCATTCCTGTCTAACGATTCTTCTTCACACAATTCTTTCTCTCTCAAATCTTCTGCTACACGGTCCTTCCATCTTCTTCTCTTTGGAGGCACACTATATCACATTCACACATAACTTTCTGACTCTATACTTGCAACTTTGGTTTTGCATTTGACACTGACATCTGTCAATTAAATTTTTCTGAATATGTCTGTTGTTTCCATAATTTTAACAAGGCTGACTAATTTTTGAAAGTTAATCTCTCTTAATGTCTCTATAACTCTATATCTATTGAATATGAACGAAACTGTATAATCAAACCTTATAGAGAATAAGATATTCTTTCATACTGATAATCACAAAATGTCGAAAAATAATATTTAACTGCGTTTTTTTCAAGAAAAACTGTTAAAAACTTCAAATAAGGGTACTTCCGGTGGATCAATTATAACCAAAATCTAATCAGCTCTTCATATGGATGTAAAGAAGAGGAATACGAAAGAATTATAATTTTTAGAATTGTAGTATTGAAATTATCGTCGGAGAAAAATTTGTCACACACGGACACACACACGGACACACACACGGACACACACACGGACACACACACACACACACATACAGACATCATCTTAAAAATAGTAAATTCGTATTCTAGGAGCCCTAAAACGTGCTTATTCATTAAAAACTCACCAACGAATTTTTTGACCAAAGACAATACCTTCCTTTTACGGAAGGTAAAAAAGGTACGCAAGTAGCCCATTACGTAGGTTTTACAATTTTTTTGCAGAAAATGTAAACCGGCCGAACTATTATGAGCCCTGGGGTCATACTTAGGGCCGGTAGTAAATTTAATAAAATAAACAAATCCAAATAAATTTCCATGTTCTTATTAGGTACCTTTAAATAATGCTACGAAAAGCTGTGCTGCATTTATTAATTTAATTAATTTTACTATGAAGCTAAATTTAAATGATCTTTTATAATACTTGATCTTAATCTACAAAATCTCCAAATAGGAACTATTTATCTAGATCCGTAAATTTCTTTAACCTACCTGGAGTATGTTTGGAGTAAAAAAGGATAAACAGCAAATACATTTATCTTCTGAAGTCCTACACTAACTGTGCCAATAGCTCAAGAAACAACGACTTTAAACAAATAAAACCTTCCCTGAAGACCCATTTTATCTCGAGTTAAAAAAACCTCCTCTGTAATTCGAAACAAATCTCGGTAGTTAATACAAAGCGACGTATAGAAAATTGGATAATTTATTAAGAAAACAGTCCCTGCGATACGGGTTGTTTTCCAGGAGTAATTCGTGCTGGCCACCACAGATGGTGCCTATATATCACTAGTCACGTGACAATGACAGTGTCATGGCCGCCTTGGACACAAATCTCTTCCAGGGCAATTGTTTTTTATTTGGGCAAGAGTTCCTTTCTTCGTTCCATTTTAGGCTCGTTTGTATTCATTACCATAGTTACCGAATTCAGTTGTTTCTGCCCCACTTCATTTACACTCTATTATGGTTGTGTTTCTTATGAACTTCATTCGGATTATTATTTTAGATTAGGTACAGAATTTTGCTCTTATTCTACTACGTGTGCTATTATATAGCAGAGTATCTGCTTTTGAAATGTAGCAAATTTAATTACAAATGAAATTATAAGTACATTGAAATACCTAAATGCATTTAACGTTAAATATTAAATAATGTGTAGGTGGTTTTTAAACTATAAGATAATAAATATATATACCGGGTGTTTTTTCCCGAACATAGGAAATTAAATGTTAAAATTTTGATTTGGCGATATCTCTTTACCTATAAATTTTAGATTATAAAATATTCAGTAAAAAACTGCGTCAACTGAGTACCAAGTTTGTTGGTAATTGTTTCTTATACAAGTTAGAGGCAAAAGAAAATACACGATTTTAAAGCAAATAAGCCGATTTGCAGATGTTTCAAATTTTACAGAAATTTCGTATGTTTAAATTGTTAATAATTCGCGCAGCGCTCATCGGAGCAAAAATATTTTAACATGACATGGAGCAGAATTCCAAGCTGAATTAAAATGTTCAAACCGTTGTTTTGTATCTTTAACCGGGACAGAGTGGTTGATGAATTTGTGGGAAAGTGTTGAAAAAATTATTTATAAATCATCGATAATTTACTTCTTTTGTAAACTAGTATAAATAACAAAATCTATTAGACTATTGCCCATATTCATAAACACTCGTAAAGTTTCAAAACCACTGAAATATATACTAACTGGAATGCGCGTACGAACCGTGACTGTGAAGCATATTGAAAGCCTGCTGCTGGAGTAGTCGGCAAACATCGAGACAGTTCGTGAGTAGACGGAAATTATATCGTGTGGCGCATGATTAAATAAATGAAGCATAATATGTAAACAAAGCGATCAGCTATGATACGAGTTATTCGGCTAGCCATTATTGTTCAATGAGGCTTCAGTGCAGCGTACGCTGATAGGTAGAGTATGCGAGTTCCAGTTAGTATATATTTCAGTGTTCAAAACGGTTCGTTATAATTTTTGACAAATAGAATCAAACTTGACAAATAAAATTTCGATTTTTCTTTCAATGTCGACTGTTTTTATTGGATAAAAATTATAACGAACCGTTTAAAATTTTTACGAGTGTTTATGAATACGGGCATAAGTATTAAAAACTTAATATTGTGCATATTTTGAGTGATTACATATTCTTTCATAAATTGTTGTTCTGGTCACCTATTTTTGAACATACCCCTTTGAGAGTTCACCTTAGGTTAAAAGTAACGAGCTTTAATTTTGTGTTCTTGTAAAATTTTGATACTAGCCACTGTTTCCGAGATAATAGCGAAAAACTCTTTTTTTGCATCTTTGATCTAAGACGGCGGCTCACGCCGAGCCTCTCCAAGGTCACAAATTTGAATTTTTCATCCCCGTCTCGACCCAAACAACATATGTTAAAATCGTTTTTTCCCCACCTTTTGTAAGGCAAAGGTCTTTTTTGGTCTCCATTGACTGGACTAACAGCTATGAGGAACTTTAAACTAAATTGTGTCAAATTAATAAAAACGCCAAATTAAACACGAAATATTTTAAGAAACCTAGAATATTACTTTGACAGCATGATAGCAATGCTATACTTATGGAGGCAAACGAAATTTGTAATTTGGCCTTAATTTTGACATTTGTTGTCACCGCCATCTCTTAATAATTTGGAAACCCAATGTAAATGATTACAGAAACCAATACAAACATGGCAAACATCAAAAAATCTGTTGTGGCCAGCGCAAAACCTTCCATCAATTCGATGTATTTTGTACATATCCCATACCAAAAGTTCCTTGAAAAAGATTCTGTATATCATGTAAAATTGTAACACGAACACGCTATTTTTTACAAATTCTATACCGAAAGTTCCTTTCCCTATTTTATTAGGGGTCGCCGTTTCTTACTCTTCTCTTTTATTCATTCCTGTCCAACGCATCTTCTTCACACAATTCTTCCTCTCTCAAATCTTCTGCTACACAGTCCTTCCATCTTCTCTTTGGCCTTTCTCGTACTTCCGGCATTGAAAATTCCAATCTTGAGGCGAGGCTGCAACTGCATGTCACTTGCGAGGGACACTCTATCACATTCACATATAACTTTCTGACCCTATACTTTCAACTTTGGTTTTGCATTTGACACTGACATCTGTCAATTAATTTTTTTTTAAATATATCTGCTGTTTCCATACTTTTAGCAAAGCTGACTAATTTTTGAAAGTTAATCTCCCTTAATGTCTCTATAACTCTATATCTATTGAATATGAAGGAAAATGTATAATCAAACCGTATGGAGAATAAGATATTCTTTCATATTGAAAATCACAAAATGTTGAAAAATGATATTTAACTGCGTTTTTTCAAGAAAAACGGTTAAAAACTTCAAATAAGGGTACTTCCGGTAGGTCTATTATAACCAAAATCTAATCAGCTCTTCATATGGATGTAAAGAAGAGGAATACGAAAGAATTATAATTTTTAGAATTGTAGTATTGGAGTTATCGTCGGAGAAAAAATTGTCACACACGGACACACACACACATACACACACACACATACAAACAGACATCATCTTAAAAATAGTAAATTTGTATTCCAGGGACCCTAAAACGTGCTTATTCATTAAAAACTCACCAACGAATTTTTTGACCAAAGACAATACCTTCCTTACCTAAAGGTGACGGAAGGTAAAAAATAGCAAACAATTCTACAACACGTATACAAAAACACTAGACTCCACAGTTAATAAATTTGAAAAACAATAAGTTAAAATCTCCTACAGATTCTAGTTTTATTGTAGTTTGCAAATAGTAACTTATTTCTTTAATTCTCTTATCCTTTTCTTTAGTTCTTACTCGTGGAGAAAATTAAATTTTGTTAGTCCCCTCCATTCTCGGCGAACCAATCAGCTTCTCGATCATTCTTGAGGTAACAATTTCCTTCATTAGATGTAATTGCCTGATTGACTGTTTGGGTGAATTAACTTGAAGAGAGATTGACGCCATGTAATGTGTGGAACTCGAACAGAACACGCCTGAACACGTGCGGGAAATACAGTGTGAATACGAGGGAAATGATGTGTCAGCATTGGAATGTGCACTTTGCACATATTGATTTCAGATTGAATTTTATGAACAGTTATTTGCTGAATGAGGCTATGGAACTTTCTGTTTAAAAATAGAATGTGAAGAGCAGTGTTATTTTTATAGAAATGGTTATTTTTGTAAAAAAAAACTCACGTTCCTTACGAATTATTTGTAATAAATTGTTATGCTCGTATTGTGTAATTCCATTTTAATGAGAGCAAGCTAATTATTTTTTAAAAGGATTATTTATTACTCTGTTATGTACGTTTACGATCAATATGCAGTTTTGCGAACCTTAGTTAAGTATAACGTAACGTAACGAACAGTTGAATGCTGTCACGTTATGTTATAAATAGTTTGCGAAACTTATTTTGTTTCAAATAGTGATTTAAATAACTAGTAATACCGTACCGTTCAAATGTAAATTACGTACCGTAGAAACGTCATTAGGGAGTTATTGCAACTTCTGAAATGAAAGAACGTAAACGTTAACCTTATGTAAGAAAACACTTCATTTAAGAAATAAAAGACTTTCAATTTTAATGTTTACCGCATTTAATTAGTGTATTCACGCTAACGTTAACGCTAAAAGCAACACAAACGAAGTTACCTCCACACTATTCACCGAAACATAACCTCAAAAGATACAGAACGTGTGACGTTAAACGCTCGCTATTTCATTGCACATAACGTGTCTCCTTATTCATATAACGTGAACCTTATTAGTACGCATGCGCACTCGGGCTGTCACGTGCCTTTAAAGTGCACGTAATTTTTGCCTTGGTGCTGCAATAACTCTCTATTATGCCCATTTGCACCAACAAGGCTTATATTTTAAGCTAGGCTTAAAGAAAAAAATGCAAATCGAAATTTTGACAGCAATATATTATAATTCATTTGACATTTCATTTCGATGCAATATTGTCAATTTAAGCCGAGTTTAATATTTGAGTTACGTTGGTGCAACCGGGCCATTAGAGAGTTATTACAGCTTCAACGCAAAAATAACGCACAATTTAAAGTCACGTGGCAGCCGCACTGCACATTCCTACTAATAAGGTTCACGTTAAATGAATAAGGTGGCACGTTATGTGCGATGGCATAGCGAACGTTTAACGTCATACGTTCTGTATGTGATAAGGGAGTTATTGCAACTTCTAAAATGAAAGAACTTAATCGTTAACGTACATATTTTAAAAATAAGGGATTTTCTATTTCAATGTTTACCGCATTTAATTAGTGTATTCACGCTAACATAAACGCTAAAAGCAACACAAACGAAGTTACAGCCACAATAGGGCTGTTGCAAGAATTTTTATATGACTTCTGAGTATTAAATTTTAAAAGATATTGTTCTTTAAAGAGCCTCAATTTTGAAAATATCACGAAATATCCTTTAGATATTTTACAATTAATTTTTGAAATTTGGATAAAATTTTGAACAAGTCACGTGATCTGAAACAGAATGTGACGTCAGAGTACATACATCTTCAGCGGTTCTAAGGTGTCAAGTGTATTGTCAAAGTTGTCAAACAAGTGTCAAATTTTTAGATTGGTTCAAGTACAATATGTAGGTAATAAAAAGATCAAAATAAAATGAGTAATTTACGATGTTGTATTGTGCCTTCTTACAAAAATACTGTTAGCCACAAACCTACTATAGAGTTTATAAATTTTAGAAAAATTCGAAGAAAAGAAAATTGTGGCTAGAAGCAGTAGGTCGAAGAGATGATAATTTGTCAGAAAAAATGGGTCTTCATGTTTGTGAAGATCATTTCAACTTTCATCCACCTTCACGATAACGTGACGATAACAGTATATTTTTGTTGCTTCACTTTATGTTTAGGGCAAACTTTACATCTGACTATATAGATATTTTTTTCTTGACATAGATCTACATATCCTATAGCAGATTCAATGTAAGAATCACGACCAGAACTTTAAATTAAAATATATTATCAATTTATATAGTAAATTCAGTTTTTATATTTTATTTTAACTCAACTCTTTAACACCCCTTATTTCGGTAGCAGTAAAACAATCGTTCTGATATAAATTCAGTCATCATCCAGCTATCGACCTTCGGTAAATTGTTCGACTTAGCTTGAGTGTAATTTGAATTAGCCATTATTACTTTATTATTCATTTAAATGAGCAATGTCAGTGTCAAATGTCAAATTAAAAGATTTTTTATTAACATATGACAAACCATAGCCTACGTTTATTTATATAAATAATATGAATAAACGTAGGTGATGGAAAAACTATTTTCCTATTGGCTATTAATGACGTAATGTATGTGCTTCTACGTCACAGGAATGGGGGGTAGTTTTTCAGGACGCCAATCTTTTTATTTAATTATTTCCATAAATAACAACACATTTAAAATAGTTTTTGAAAAATGTGAAACAGGCTCATTTTCATCGAAATATAACCTCAACACATACAGATCATGTGACGTCAAACGCTCGCTATTCCAGCGCACATAACGTGTCTCCTTATTCATTTAACGTGAATGTTATTAGGACCTATACTCATTCGGGCTGTCGCGTGACTTTAAAATGCACATTATTTTTGCGTTAAGCTGCAATAATTCTCTATTCTCTAAGTTCTATATCACGTTCCGTTATACGTAACTAAGGTTTGCAAACTTTCTAATCTCTCATTATAGTAAAAAAAATTATGTCTGAATCCCACATGAACATTCAGTTAGTAACACGAGAGAAAATCGGTCTGAGGAATGTTCAATACTAGCAGGATATATGTAAAGCGGTACTACGATTAGAAATATTTTACTATGACTTATTATAGGTAATATATAAGTTGCTTTATCTTCTTTTTCTCTTCCTTCTTCTTCTTCTTCTTCTTCTTATTTGCTTAACAGTGTCAATGTTCTTTTTTATAACAGCTGTAGGAGACATCCTGCTCCGTTTACAGATTTTTGAAATCATAATAAATCATGATTCGATAATGTTATCAGAAGTAATATCACAAGACCTCCTGATTTTATCGATAAATTTTTATTTTGCACGAATTTTTTTGCTTAGCAACAAACAAGAAAGCAAACTGCATGGTAAATCCCGACTCCGAAGGAGGAGGGGTTTTACCTAATGTCAGTTTGCTTGAGTGATTTTGCTTAAAAGCAAAAAAATTAGTGCTTAAAAATAAAAGTTTATCTGAGAAAATCTGAGAGGTCGTGTGGTATTTGGTGAGATAAATTCCAAAGACAACCCAAAATGAAACTTAACACATTAATTGTCACACTGACAGTTATAAACAGTAAAAACTGTTTATTTACTTGGTAGCGGAAAATTATCGGGGTAACGGGGTTTTATCAGTATAATACTGTTCCCATTGGTTGAATTTTCGAGTGTTTTGCATCATGATTGGTTAAAAACTAGTCGTTGGAATTTATCTAGTTAATTTCTTATTTTCACTTACATACTGATAGTGACGTGCCGCGGCAAAATTCCCAGAAATTTCTTCAATCACGATTTGCGGCTAAAAAATCTTGACTTATCGTATTTATATATATATATATATATATATATATATATATATATATATATATATATATATATATATGTATATATTTAAATTAAATTTTATACCTTGACACCTGCTTTTTTGTTTTGTATGTTTGTGTCTTGTGCCTGTACCCCTACTCCTTCTGTAAACATTGCGATGGAAATAACCGAAACCGTTCGGTTACTTTGTTATTAAATTGATTAGTGTGAATAAGACGTTTTATTTAAAACCATTTTCCTTTATTCATATTTCACACTTGAGTATCTCTGTTTTTTATCCCAATAAAAATAGTGTCAAAAAGGAAATTATATTAACAGTTGAGCAAATACTAATAGGAAGTAATATGTAATGGGCGTAGAGAGGTTTACAATAATAATAAAAAAATCTATTGTTGATAGCACTATACCTCTCGCCAGTACTTCTAATGATGCCGCAATTGGCGAAATTGTACAATAAAGTAAAAATATTCTTTTCTTGTGAAACTAAACCGATTTTTTTAGCTTTTATTAATTTAAATACGTTCCTACATATTTATTGATGCTTGCAACTATATTATGATCCTTTGCATTCGTATAATTGTTTTATATAATATTAAAATTTTCTTTTTAAAATGTTACCATAAATAATTTGTAATAATAAGTTTTTTATTTTATTATTTTTTATTTATTTTTTATTATGTTTAACTTTAAAACATAGGCTCTGGAAATTATAAAATAGATTATTTTATATAGTTATTTATAAATTATATAGAAAATGTATGAATTCATACCTGTATAGAAAATTTAATAATCTTTAATTCTTATAATAATATAAATCGCGAAAAAAATACATTTAAAGGTATTTTTCGAAGAAAAACTATTTTGAGCTTCAAGTAAATTACCATTTCCAGTTACTTGATTTACACTAAAATCTAATGGTTTCTTTTCATGTTAGACCACGGTAGAAATACAAGGTTTCAGAATTTTCTGAATGATAGTATTTGAGTTAAACCGTTGACAAAATTCACACACATAGACAAACACACAGACATCATCGTGAAAATGTTAAAATTGGATTCTAGAGACCTTAAAATGTCCTTATATCTCCCTAACCAAGGGTAGCGGGAGGTAAAAATGTATTTTAACCTTTTAATTTGACCTATCTGATCAATCTAATAGAAGTTATATACACGTATACTCCATCATATCATAAATCTTCTTTCTATTTAATATTACAAAGTAAATATTCGATATTGCTATCTTTCCTGTCCTTATATTACTCGTAAAGCAAACATAACCTTTCTAAAAATAGAAACAACCCCAGCCATCATTTCTTATTTACTTCGTGATAGCGTTTGAGTGAATAAAAGAGATTCAGCAGTGATACTTTATAGAGGCTAAAATGGCATTTTCCGAGAGTAACTCACACAAACACAGTTGAAAATTGCCAGCAGATGGTTTTGGGACAGTTTTATTAGGCCGGGGACGCAGATTCGATCTAGGGCCTGTTTAAATTATTCATGCCTTATAATGCTGATACTATCTCGTCCTTTTATTCTCTTGACTGAGAAATATGGAAGGGTAATGTCCTCTCCAAATCCTAGAAGTCTAACAGAAAACAGCTGGTTTTCAGATAAGCGTTATCATTATTTGGAAACGGAAGTTTGGAAAATTATAGTCAATTGTGAGAGGAATATTTAATTCACTTTTTGTCTTTACTCTTTTGTACGTAAGTGGGATCAAAAGTTCGCGACCTGATATATAAATGGTTGTAATATGAATATGTGTCATATTGTTTAAGGATAAAGCTATTTGCACATACGAAGTTTGATAAAGAAAAATATATGGGTTATAAAATTCAATGGGAAAGATTTACATTTTTACCTCCCGCTACCCTAGGTAAGGGAGGAGTAGGGGTCGTACTAAAAATCGCATATGGAGATTTTAGTGAATAAGCACATTTTGATGTCCCTAGAATCCGATTTAAACTTTATACAATGATGTCTGTAAGTATGTATATACCTTGAGTATTTTTTAACGTGAAACATTGGGTTTGTCATATCCATGGTTACGACTTGATATTTTATTTGATTGACAGATTCCCTGATTGACAGCAATGTATTTGCCCGTTCCATTTAAAATGAAACATAGGGAACGAATCTGACGGAAATATTATATTTAAATATTGTAAGAAATTTAGCGGAGTCAGAAAACCACTCGAGAGCACTAAACATATTTCGGGCACAAGGTGCACATCTAAATTTAATTTTTAGAAAACAGGTATAATTATTTGAACAAAGTTAACCTCTAATGACATCTTGTCAATATGACAGATAACCGTTGAATTTCCCTATAAGTTATGATTTGACATTTGATTAACAGCAATGTATTTGTCTG
This sequence comes from Ophonus ardosiacus, assembly GCA_943142095.1. NCBI lineage: Eukaryota > Metazoa > Arthropoda > Insecta > Coleoptera > Carabidae > Ophonus > Ophonus ardosiacus. The sequence continues at coordinate 11,391,047 of OW964835.1, forward strand.
TCTCATTTAAAATGACACATGGGGAATGAATTTGACAGAAGTATTATTTTTAAATATTGTAAGAAATTTTGCCGAGTCAGAAAACCACTCGGGCACAAGGTACACACTACATTTTTTCTACAACTAATTTTAATTTAGAATGCAGGTATAATTATTTAAACAAAATTAACCTCCATTGGCGTCTTATCAAATGTCAAATTCGTTCCCTATGTTTCATTTTTAACGGAACGGGCAAATACATTGCTGTCAATCAAATGTCAAGTAACCATGGATATGACAAACCCAATGTTTCACGTTAAAAAATACTCATGGTATGTGTGTGTCTGTGTGCCCGTGTGACCGTGTGGATCGTGTGCACAGGCTGTCTCATTTTCGATGTTTTTACTTCCTTGTACGAAGTAAAGGAAGTATTGTAATCGCGAAAAAATTCGGTTTCCAGATTTCAACGGAAATATCCATTTTGACCATCCCTGAATCCATTTTGACTAATTTCGGCGTGACGTCTGTACGTACGTATGTACGTACGTACGTATCTCGCATAACTGTAAAACGGGAAGCCGTAGAAAGTTAAAATTTTGTATTTAGGACTGTTATAACATCTAGTTGTGCACCTCCCTTTTTGGTTATTGCATAACTTTTAGAAGTGGTACTTTACTTGAAGCCCATAATAGATTTTAATGGAAAACTGTATTATAATATAATCCAAAACTTTTCAAATTTGGTATATAAGACTTTTATATCAATGGGAATAACATAATACATTTTAGTAAAAATGGTCTACCCGGAAGTGGCACTTTACTTGAAGCCTATAGTAGATTTTAATGAAAAACTATATTAAAATATAATCCAAAACTTTTCAAATTTGGTATATAATACTTTTATATCAATGGGAATAACATAATAGATTTTAGTTAAAATCGTATACACGGAAGTGGTACTTTACTTGAAACCTATAATAGATTTTAATGGAAAACTATATTAAAATATAATCCAAAACTTTTCAAATTTGGTATATAATACTTTTATATCAATGGAAATAGCATAATAGACTTTGGTTAAAATAGTCTAACCGGAAGTGATACTTTACTTGAAGCTATTATCAATTTTTCTTGAAAAAAATGGTGTTATTTTGAATTTAACAATAAATGCTTCAAATAAAAGTTTTAGAGAATTGAATTTTGCGTCGAAAACTTCAAGTATGATTAAATTAGTTCTTTGTATAAGCGAGATATGTAAATTTAAACATTGTGTACTTTTTGGTTTCTGTAATTAAGTTTGCTATGAATTAGGACAAGAAATAACAAAAAAATAAATAATTTAATGTCAATGTCAAATTATGTCAAATACGTGCAATTTTATGATTGGGTCTCTTGTTATACATATTTTAGTTATTAACAAAATATGTATAGTGTAACAGGCGTACAAGGAAGTCATGTGGTGTCCACATCAGATATTTTTAGGGTATCTCGGGAAATGTTACTGAAAGAGCAAAATCGTTTGCACATTCCAGGATCAACTTTTTAAGAAAAGTTTAATAGTCACCACAGGAATTTTCGATCTTCTTTTGTTTCTGAGCTACAGGCAAAAACTTGTTTTTTGCTCGTTTTCAAAATATCTCATAACTTATTTATCATGGTAGTTAGAAAAAAATTATTTTAACAAATTTTGTACCGTTTTTTAGGTAAAATAAAATGGAATAATTAGATTTTGATAATTTGTTAAAACAATTTTTCACTAACTACCATAATAAATAAGTTATGAGATATTTTCAAAATGAGCGAAAAACAAGTTTTTGCCTTTAGCTCAGAAACAACAGAAGATCGAAAATTCCTGTGGTAATTATTAAACTTTTCTCAAAAAGTTGACCCTGGAATGTGCAAACAATTTTGCTCTATCAGTAATATTTCCCGAAATACCCTTAAAAAATAACATCGAAAATGAGACAGCCTGTAGACGATTACTCAAATACTATCAGAAAATTTTGAAATTTTGTATACCCGTTCTATACTAATATGGGAACCGCTCATTAGTTTTTAGAGTATATCGGATAACCGGAAGTATCATTTATACAAGCTTTTAACAGTTTTTCTTGTAAAAAATTCATTGAATATAATTTTTTAGCAACTTTTACTAATTAAAATGGAATATAATGGTACAATCTTCAATTCTACGATAATAGCATTTTGTAAATAACTTAAAATAACTTTAAACATTAAATTGTAAAATAATTTATTTTTGTACATCATCTTGCCTATGCGTCAAACAAAAATATAATATTTTAACAACAATTTTGACATATTTAAACAAATGTCACTATCAGGAAGCAATTACATTAAAATTAATAATGAAACCGTGTTAAGAAGATTGTATTGAATCTAATGAAATTAAAGTTACTAAAAATGATATATATTCCATCATACATAAATATTAGATGTCCTGTATATACCCGATATAAATTAACGAAATGGATCATGTAAAGCAATAGATATATGCAAAGGAACTTAATATAGTTTGCAGAATATGTAGGTATGTATTTAAATTAATAAAAATTAAAAAGCGGGAGGTATTGTGTTGACCACATCAGATTTTTAGTAAATACAGAGAAGGTTTTACATTTCAGTAACATTTTTCAAATTTAAAGAAAATTAATTAATTTATTATATCATCTAGTTCAATCCGATATTGCACTGTTACATCCGTTATTTAATATAATCAGATGTCTAATTCAAAAAATCTGATGTGGCCAGCACATAACCTTACGCTGGATATTTAACCATGCATTATAAATAAAGCACTCATTATGTTCAAATATTTTCACATTCACTCATAACAATTTTTATTTTACATTTAACATATATATCATACACAAAATAAATTTCACAAATATTGACAAAAGTAATAGAAACACTTAACAAAAATCAAAATAGTACTCGCATCTTGACATCTTTTCAAATTCGTATTCTAGAAGACAATGAAGCAAATCAATAGTACTTCTAATATTTATGTATGATTGAAAATATGTACATTATTTTTACAAACCTTAATTTTATTAGATTCTAATACATATATTATTACTATTACTAAATTCTCCTTAACACGGTTTCATTATTAATTTTAATGTAATGGCTTCCTGACAGTGACATTTGTTTAAATATGTCAAAATTGTTATTGAAATATTGTTTTTGTTTGAGGCATAGGCAAAATGATATATGAAAATAAATTATATTATAAATTTATATTTAAAGTTATTTAAAGTTATTTACTAAATGCTATTATCGTAGAATTGAAGGTTGTACCATTATATTTCATTATTATTTGTATTTTTTTTTTTCAAGATAAATTGTTAAAAACATGTATAAGTGATACTTCCGGTTATTGGATATACACTGAAAACTAATGAGCTCTTCCCGCATTAGTGTAGAATGGCTATACAAAATTTAAAATTTTTCTGATTGATAGTATTTGAGTAATCATGTCCACCAGATCCACACATCCGCACACACACACATACATACCCACAGACATCATTGTAAAAATGTTAAAATCGAGTTCTGGTGACATCAAAACGTGCTTATTCACTAAAATCTCTATATGTTATTTTTAGCACGATCCCTATACCTCCCTTACCTAGGGTAGCGGGAGGTAAAAATAGTATGATGTTCGTATGAAGCTCAAGTGATCGTAATAGGTATATAGTGTGATTGTTCTTTATGACGTAGTTGTATTGAAATTTTATAATATACTTATTTGTTTCAAAACTGTCTTCGAAAGAAGTTGCATTCATTCAATTCTTATCTCTAAAGGCAAAAATGTGCAGTCATTCAAAAGATTTCATATTAGAAAATATTGGATGCCAGTGTAAAGAGACGTACCGACAGTATCTTACGCTTCGTTGCTTTTGTATGCTATGCTAGCAAATATTGTAATAATGTCTGCATAAAACATGCAGACGCCTTCAGAACTTCCGGATTCTTTCCTGTAAAAATGCGAATACATCTTGAGAATATCTACTTCATGTTATTCGTATACTGTATATAATTTTAATGAGTCTGGAGTTGTTTGGTTTACCATGAATATATGATTATTTCTTCGGGATAGAATATTGTCGACATTATATAATTGCACATTTATAATTCTTAGGACCGGTTTTTCAATATTTGTAGTGGCAGCACGCACTTTAGAATTCTATCATAGAAAACAGGCGAATGTGATTTTACTATTACGAATCTTGATAGCATGCACTTTGGAATTCTACATTCGCTTTTTTTTAGGGAATTTCTGGGTTTTATACAATTAAGTTAAAAAAAATGGTGACAGTAAAATATATAAATTGGCTTTGAAATATATTGAGACAAAATAATGACGTTAGTTTAATATTTTCGCCTCGTGTCGTATTCTTACAGGCGAATATTTAGAGACACGCATGCTACCAAATTTTCGCTTCATGGCGAAAAGCGAAAACAAATGCTTCATTTGATAGAATTCTAAAGTGCGTGCTGCCACTACTGGTTAAAATTTTAACTAAGAGTTCAATAAACAAAATTGAAATGAAATGAATTGCCAAATGAAAGTTTATCATTGCTCTCAACAAAACTAGGCAATAAAGTTTACTTAACTAGAAGTAAAAATTTTAACGAAAGATTCAAAAACTTTCCCTTAATATCATATGAAATAGAGGAGAAATGGTAAAAGAAATGTATTTATTTCAAATGAAATAACATTTCAATTTAATTACAGAATGCGAAGGGAACGTTTATTTATTTAGGATTTAAAATGTCTAAGTGAAACAACTTAAATTTACATTTTTACTAAAACGATTTTCATCGACTGAAAATAGGTTTTCTTCTACATATATACGTTTAATTAAATACAATTCATTTTTTTTAATAATAGATATTTACACACCAAGTGAGCTAAGGTAATGTTTATTCATGAGAAGAAATTAACTCACTCGCCCTTACGGGCTCGTGAGCTAAAATTTCTTATCATGAATAAACATTCTTAGCTCATGTGGTTTGTACAATATTTTATTCAATTTTGACGAAATACTAATAAAAAACATTATAATATTTAATTTTGACAAAATAAAATACTAATCAGTTAGTTGGCTGAGCATGACAATCGTTGCTGATAGACGTCAAGTCATGTGTTTAAAAAATGCCTTATTGTCTGTCATTTGTGCCATGAAAAGTAATGAAAATGGCTGATACTTACTTAATCCTGCACCTTTCTACCCTCACGGGTGTAAGGCGTTCCCCCGGCTTGCGGGGGAGGGGGTTGAGTTCTTTTGATTTTACTTTTAAGTTTTGTCTGTAGGTTGTGTTTTCAAATCTGTCCAGTCTTGTTTTCCCCTCTATTTTTCTCAAGAATCTCATTTCGATGGCCGTAATTTTTACCTCCCGCTACCCTTGGTAAGGGAGGTATATGGATCGTGCTAAAAATCACTTATCGAGATTTTAGTAAATAACCACGTTTTAAGGTCCCTAGAATCCAAATTTAATATTTTCACGATGATGTCTGTATGTGTGTATGTGTGTCTGTGTGTGTGTATGTATGTGTGTGTGTGTGTGTGTGTGTGTGTATGTGGTCTCTTTCGGTATTTCTTTCTTTCCTAAGAAGCTGTGTTTGATGCTATTGAATATTTTGCCTCCTGTTGTTCTTCTTTCTTTTATTTCTTCATCAAATCTTCCATCTTCTGAGATCATTGACCCCAGGTATTTAAATTTTTGGACTTCCTGTACATTTTCATTTTTTAGTTGTATCGTGTGGTGTTGTTCATTTCTTCCTAGTATCATGGTTTTCGTTTTTTCTTTATTGATCTTCATGTTTAATTTTTGTAGCGCTTTATCATATATTTCTATATTCCTTGTTAACGTTTTTTCGTTTTCTGCTATGATGACCATGTCATCTGCATAGCATAGTTCTGCTATTTCTACTCTTCTCAATTTCCAATGTCCTATGTAGTATTTCTTTACTTCTTTCTTTGTCTCTTTTATTCCTTCGTCAAGAATTAGCGTAAACAGAAACGGGCTCAAAATGCATCCTTGTCTTACTCCGGCTGTAGTTTCAAATGTATTGGAGGTCTCTTGTTTTACTCTTACATAGCTCTTAGTCTTTGAATATAGACTCTGAATTCCTGTTATTAACGTATTTGATATTCCCCTGTTTCTTAGCGTTTTCTATATGTCTTCTCTATTGATTCTATCAAACGCTTTCTCTATATCAATGAAGCACACATGCACGTTTCTCCCTTCTTTTATTGCCTTTTTCCGTATTTGTCTTAGTATGAATATCGCATCATTTACTCCTCTATTTGGTCTAAAACCAAATTGAGTTTCCTCTAACGATTCTTCCAGCTCTGTTCTTAATCTACTCTCCAGGATTCTTGCATATATTTTGGCCACTGTGCTTATTAGGGTAATTCCTCTATAGTTCTGGCACTCTCTGCTATCTCCTTTTCACCTCTCGCTAAGAGAGGTATTAGAATCATGATAAAAATCACATATCCAGATTTTAATGAATAAGCACGTTTCAAGGTCACTAGAATCCGATTTTAACATTTTTACAATGATGTCTGTGTGTGTGTGTGTGTGTGTATGTGTGTGTGTGTGTGTGTGTGTGTGTGTGTGTGTGTGTGTGGCTGGACGGACGATTCCTCAAAAACTATAAGACATAAGACCTGTTTAACTATGAATTCCTCAATCTGACATTCCTGGGAAGAGCTGAAAAGGTTTTGGTAACAATTGAACAACCGGAAATAGTAGTTTTTAAAAGAAATTCTTCTAAATATTATTTTTTGAAAATTTTTGATATTACTAATTTTAAAGAACATAATTCTACACCTGATACATTTAAATTTTTTATTATATCTTGTATAAATTTAGAGATAAAGACGCTATAATATATAGAGTATCGGGATATAACAAGTCGAGTAGGCGAAACTACACTAAGGAAACCAGTTGACAAATTCAAATGTTTATAACATAATTTGAAACTGACAGATTTCATTGTCAAAAATCAACAGTTTTAGTGACATTTTGATAACTTTTTTTGGGAAGTACATTTAATCTTTCTTATTGTTTTATTTATTAAATATTTGAAATTATACAGCCTATCTGGTTAATGAATTGGAAGAATCCGTGACATTTAGAAACTTCCTCATACAATGAAATAGTTATTTTCGTAACAAGTTATGAAAAATACCAAATACCATGCGAATGTAAATTGACGCACGACGCGTAGCGGAGTACAAGTCAATACACACGAGCTAAGATATTTGTATTTCATACAAGTTATGAACATTATTTTTTAGACGAGCTTAAATAAATTTTACTTTATCTACAAAACTGAAATTTAGGTTCAAACATACTGACAGCTGACAAATGAATAGTGTATACATATAGCCAGAAAATAATGACATAGTAACCTAGCAACCGTGTCAACTATTACGATATGAAATATATCGTAACACTAATGTGATAAGTTCAACTTTCAGTGTTAGGATACTACGTTGATATGTCATACTTATCACAATGGTCGTCTAAAAAATAGATATAATTAGAATTATCTGTGTGCAGAAGACATGTTAAATACAATAAAAAACCATATTTGGGTCAAGTTCTGTAATATTTTGTTATAAAACGACGGTTCGATAGCAAAGTGCAATACAATACTTATATAGCCTAATATGGAAATGGTGAGAGGTCTTGTGCTGGCCACAGATTTTTTAAATATTGGTGTTATAATACCTATTTGCCATTCTGTTGGTGTTATTCATTTTAACGCTGATAATGTCTAATAAATATTATGGTGGGTATTATTTTCGTACCTGATGTTATTTTAAATGCATTATTTGTTGCAGAGTGAGTTAAAATTTTGAGAGAGTGATTTAAAAAATTTTTTAATTCACATGTGAAAAAAGTGTTACTTATAGTTGTTGCTATGGAGTTAATAATGACAGTTTAAAACGTCAAAATTGAATAAAAATATATAAATAAAATAAACATCGAAGTATGACGTTTAATTTAAAGTGACAACTAGACTGGATTATTAGAACCTAGTCAAAATCCAACCCTGTATTTAATTTACATACGTTATGTATTATATGTTCAATCAATATTACAAATCACACACATGTTCCCGCTACTTACTTACTTACCTTTATCTTTCTTCTTTACAGATGGTTCCTCTTTGCCGGGACACCTATTCGGTTCTCGTGTTGGTCCGGCATCACGACAACACACGGCGCGGTTGTCGTTCAGCCGGGATGATACGGCGGCATTGGATGTGGTACGTCGTAAGTCCGCAATCAGCCGGCTGTGCTCCACCGGAAGTAGTACTGGAGAGAGGAGCACACAGCAGGAGAGGAACCCTGATGGCACTGTCGTCCTCAGGTTAGTGCAAGATTGGTTTAGAAGAGAGAAGAGCATATATATCGTACAAGTATTGAAGCAGTTTCAAATCAAAATCATCTTAAGGGCCGATATTTCAGATTATAATTAACGTTTTTGTTTAGTAACCTTTAGTTATTTTAACTACAAAGTTAACTATTAGTTTAATTTGTACATGTTTTCACCTTCCGTCACCTTTAGGTAAGGAAGGTATTGTCTGGTTAAAAAATTCGGTGGTGAGTTTTTAATGAATAAGCACGTTTTAGGGTCCCTACAATACGAATTTACTATTTTTAAGATGATATCTGTATGTGTGTGTGTGTGTGTGCCCGTGTGTCCTTGTGTGTGTGTGTGTGTGTGTCCGTGTGTGTGTATGTATGTCCGTGTGTGACAAATTTTTCTCCGACGATAACTCCAATACTACAATTCTAAAAATTATAATTCTTTCGTATTTCTCTTCTGTACATCCATATGAAGACTTGATTAGATTTTGGTTATAATTGATCCACCGGAAGTACCCTTACTTGAAGTTTTTAACAGTTTTTCTTAAAAAAACCCAGTTAAATTTTGTTTTTTGACATTTTGTTATTATACATATTAAAGAAAATATTCTTATCTATACAATTTGATTATACATTTTCCTTCATATTCAATAGATGTAGTTTTAAAGCATTATAAAGAAATTAATTTTCAAAAATTAGTCAGCTTTGCTATTTATCATGGAAACAGCTGATGCTGATATATTAAAAAAATTCTAATTGACAGATGTCAGTTGCAAGTGCAAAACCAAATATGGAAAGTGTAGGATCACAAAATTGGTATGTCATAGTACACCTCGCAAGTGACACGCAGAGAAAGGCCAAAGAGAAGATGGAAGGACTGTAACGTAGAAGACTGAAAGGAATGCCTGTGTCAAGAAGATGTGTTGGACAGGAATGAGTGGAAGAAAAGAGGAAACAGCTACCTCTAATAAAATAGGGGAAGCTGAAGAATAAGAAGAAGTGTCAAGTGCATTTTATTTAGTGTGTGTTTATGTTATAATTTTATTGGATTTATAGAATAGGAATAGTATGTGTTCGTGTTTGATTTTACATGATATTATATAGAATATGTTCCAAGGACCTTTTGCTATGGGATTTGTACAAAATACATCGAATTGACGGAAGGTTTTGTGCTGGCTACAACAGATTTTTTTATTATTTAGTTTAGTGATTAGAAACGGTAACTAATTTTACAAAAGAAGAAGAAGGACTTCTTGTTCCCTAGTCTTGGAATATGAATATTGAAAATGTAATAGAATGTAAAAAAAAGTGGAAGTGTGTACTTACTAGCAACAAAATAAAAAAAAAAACATAGAAAAACATTGAAAACAAATTTAATGCTCTTAATAATATAATAATAATTAGTTCAGAGACTGTGGAGTGTTGAAACAAAAATATAATAATATTCAAACCGGCGGAGGGCCAGGAACATCCTCCACTTCTTTTATATATAACAGTTCTTTTTTAAAAGCGAAAACGCTGAAAAAATTCTCTCATCCCATAATTTTATTTATTCTATGATTTAATCATTTTTTTTAAATTTGTATCTCTTCCACTATATAAATTTACGTCAAAATCATCCATGACATGACGAATGCAATTCTCACTTTGGTAATTTTAGGTTATAATTCTGTTAACTAACATATACATTTGTGTTGGTTAGTGAAACCTGTAGTTAACTAAATGAATATAACCAAAAACTGAAAAACACATTCTAATTTCTAACTATTCATTAATATTATTTTATGAGTTACCTAGCGGTTGAAATACCGGGCCTAAGTATATTAACTTAAATTTGCTCTATTGTTGGGTTTAACACACTTCACATTTTTAACTTCATTGTTCAATCACAGCTTAAATTAGCTACAATGTTGTCATCTTAGTTGTAATATCATCAAATACCATTTGCTAAATTTGAGGTTACATTAAAATATAACGAGATTTTGATAGTATCAGTGTGGCAATTATTCCTGAATATTTACGATCACCTTCTCAAAAGATCATCGTGACTTAATGATCATTACAATTGAAATTACGAATGAATAAACATAAAAATTCATTTTTTTGATAATATTTTTTGTCAGAGAGCACTCAGAAAAAATCTGATGTGGCCAGCACATGACCTCCCGCAAATTCCATGTCTAAAATAGTAATGAGCTTTAACTAAAGTATCTGTTTCCTTTCCGGTTGATCGTTTATAAACAAAATCTAATTTGTTGTTTTAATAAATAGAAATCTGTAATACGAAATAACAGTTCGACCTTCATCATTTTCGAAAAAATAAGTTCCATTGACGCCACCTGACCATAGTGCGCACCAAACAGTCGCATTTGGACATGTAATGGTACCTCGTAAATCACATGAAGATTTTCCTCTGCCCATATCTGGCAGTTTTGCTTATTAACATACCCAGAGAGGAGAAAATGTGCCTCACCAAAGAAAAAATAATCCTCGAAAAATCATCATCAACTTCCAAGTGCTCTAAAAACGCAATCTGTGTAAATTTTTGCTGTACATGATCCATGTCGTAAATGTGTAGTTGTAAACCAATATTTGACATTTTGAAAACACGTATTTATACTGACAGATTTATATTTACAAATCAAATATATTTCTACTAAATTCTTCTTAACACGGTTTCATTATTAATGTAAATGTGACAGTGACATTTGTTTAAATACGTCAAAATTTTATTAAAGTATTATGTTTTTGTTTGACGCATGGGCCAGTTGATGTACAAAAATAAAATGTTTTATAAATTTATATTTAAAGTTATTTAAAGTTATATTATCGTAGAATGGGGGATTACACCAGTTTTTTATAATTTCATCTGAAAATATTAGGAAAACTAAGACTATTGATGAAAATCCGGTGAAAAAATTCCTATTAATAAGCGAGTTATGGTCTCCCGAATTTTGAAAAGATTGACGTGACGTCACATTTATATGTTTTTATATCAAACTGTTTTCATCATGGACCTAAATGTTCTTGAAATATATGCTATTTTAAGTTATATTTACATAAAAATAAATTAATATTATAACACTGTATAAGTTTACATACATACTTTATAATTTCAGGTGTATTTAAATTATTAAGTTTAATGCAAGAAATTTATGTTAAAATAAAAACTGTTTGAAAACTGCTGTACAGGAATGTTAGCCCCTCCTTTCGAATTTGAATTTCTTAACTTCCATTGGTAGTAATCCCCACCTCCTAACATGCTATTTGTAATGCATTAATAGGTGGTCTCTCGGTCGCCAATCAAAATATCTTCATATTAATCTGGAAGCGCTATAACAACAAACCCTTTATTTCCGAAATATCTCAATTATACCATTTAATTTTTTTTATTAATATTCGTTATTCAGCATATACATTCGAATTTTTTTACTATTTTCCTTTAATTCGATTGAGCCGTAATCCCCCATTGAAGATTGTACCATTATATTATATTTTTAATAGTAAAAGTTGCTGAAAAATTATATTCAATGCAATTTTTTCAAGAAAAACTGGTAAAAGCTGGTATAAGTGATACTTCCGGTTATCTGATATACACTAAAAACTAATCAACTCTTCCCACATTAGTATAGAATGGGTATACAAAATTTCAAAATTTTCTGATTGGTAGTATTTGAGTAATCGTGTCCACAGGATCCACACATCCACACACATACACACACATACATACCCACAGACATCATTGTAAAAATGTTAAAATCGGATTCTGGGGACATCAAAACGTGCTTATTCACTAAAATCTCTATATGCGATTTTTAGCACGATCCCTATACCTCCATTACCTAGAGTAGCGGGAGGTAAAAATGTGAACAAATATGACAGATCTTTATAAGCTCCATGGCAGGTGAGTTTACAGCGCCATAAACAGTTTGGTACATGAAAAACTCTCTTCTTAATTTTTCAAAAACTCTTCTCCCCACATACTACTCTGATTGGATATTAATAAAACTGTTTTGATATTTTTGTCTGCTTTAAATATTTTCCAAAATAAAAAACTATGTACTTGTATTGTAGTCACAGAAAAATAATTATCTAAATAAAACGAAGTTGGTGAATTAAGCGATATAGAAAAACTGCCTGTGTTTAGTTGCAAAATGATGGAGTATTTCGCAATAAATTTGAAGATTTCTGAACGAGCAAAATGATTTTACATGCAAATTTTTTCCAAATAAAATCATGACTAGTGCGAAAAACTTCATCATTTTGTAACCACGTAAATCGCTATTTTCTAATTTCGTTTAGTAGTATTATTTGTACTTAATTGGATAATACACCATTCCAATTTCATACATTTTATCATTTGTAATTCGAGCCTGAAGCCATTATTTATTTCGAATCTAAAACAAAAGCAGTATCACCGATCTAAGATGTCAGTTACTGACCTTTGAGAAATCAGATTGTCCTAGCCACAGAGAAACTAATTTAAAGTTTAATTACAACACGTCATTTGCAAGAGATTACTTATTTGCTTAGGTTTTATTATATGTACTTACAAAATAAATTTCATTAAAACACAACCTGATTTTAAGATACACTAGCTTGAAGCTGGTTTTTGTTTATTTATAACCATTGAGTTATTTTTATGACATAGGTAACTGTAAACTTTTCAAGTAATAGATACTTACCAAAGAATTATTTTTGTAAGAAGTGGAATCTTTCAGAAAGACCTGTATAAATATTTCTGAATCACAAAGTGAGTCACACTGTTAGATTTCATTGCTCTGAGATTGTACACGTCTAATGGCCAGTTGCACCGTTGTCACTTATATTTTAACACTTTAACTGCGATACATATCGCCCGCGATATGTAACCAGATGGTGACATCATGCGTAAGTGAATTTCGCCTTTTCATTCTTCAGGTGCGGAGAGTGTATAATTTTTATTTGTGGACAGATTTTGACGATTCTTGTAGCATTTTAAACGTCCTTTTTTATAGGATCATTAGATTATAATAATATAGTACATATCTCGGGCGATATGCAACGCACACAATTAATTATTTATTATTTCTGAGCGGTACATGTCGCCGGGGGTTTGTAAAAACTTCCATGAACATTTTATAATAACATTTGATTTGTTTCTTTTCATTGTTAATAAAAACTCCGTGCAGTGCACATTATTATAGTTTTTTTTTTATAAGAAAGTTAGAGTGATTGAAAAAAATTTGAATTAGTGAAAAACACTTCGCTGAAAATGAAGTGGAAAAATAATGTAAATTTACTTTGTTTTTAGTTATTGTTATTATCAGAATATGTAATAATATTATTTTTGATGTGTTTTTGTTATATAGTACAATTCCAATTCTTATATGTAACTCAATCCCCCATGTATTCAATTATAATTAAATATTTGCAATGCTAGTTACTGCAGGTATGTACGATTAGAGTCTAAATAAGTTAAGGTACCATCCTAAAAGATAGATACTGGAAAACAGGCAAAAAGTTACTTATCTGTACACAAGATTGCATTAAAGTCAACATCTAGTACATATCCCCGGAGGTATGTATCGCACCACACTAAAAACAATTTACATATCCCCGGCGGTATGTATCGTTAGTAACGCAATACTCCCTTATTTTTACTCCGCAGTTAAGTGTTACTGAAGCTGGATTCACATTTCAAGCGTTAATTTTGCGGCCGTAGCGGCCGTCATAACAGCTACACTGTTCACATGCTCTGTCATAAATATCGATGCTATAGTTCAGTACTTGAAAAATTAAATATTACCTAAACATATGTTTTGACATCAGTTGCATTGCCGGTTGATATAATCTATAACAAGTTGTGTTTCGCTGGTTAACTCTTAATTGGCGAAGTAGTAATATACCCCTGTCTATATAAACCAGGTAACAGGTTTATAAAGATTGCGATAAAAAATAGATTTTATGGTAAACTGGTTTGAGTTGGTATTATTGAAATGTGTGATCTGATCATGTTCAGTTAAAACATTTGGTTTCGGTTTCCAGATTTTAACGGAAATATCCATTTTGACCATCCCTGAATCCATTTTGACTAATTTCGTCGTGACGTACGTACGTACGTATCTCGCATAACTGAAAAACAGGAAGACGTAGGAAGTTAAAATTTTGTATTTAGGACTGATATAACATCTAGTTGTGCACCTCCCTTTTTGGTCATTATATAACTTTCGGAAGTGGTACTTTACTTGAAGCCTATAATACATTTTAATGAAAAACTACATTAAAATATAATCTAAAACTTTTCAAATTTGGTATATAAGACTTTTATATCAATGGGAATAACATAATAGATTTTAGTTAAACTGATCTAATCGAAAGTGGTACTTTACCTAAAGCCTATAATACATTTTAATGAAAAACTATATTAAAATATAATCCAAAACTTTTCAAGTTTGGTATATAATACTTTTATATCAATGGGAATAACATAACAGATTTTGGTTAAAATAGTCTAACTGGAAGTGATACTTTATTTGAAACTGTTATGTAACAAGGTGAACATGGTGAAATAACAACTTTATTATAAACTCTTCTAAATTATAGTTTCAATATCAACATTTTAACTCCGTCATCTTTGTAAGTCAAAATTCTGTTTAGAAATAATAATCATTTTTCCTATATCTCTGTTTAGTCTAGATGTCAACCGCGTAGACATTTATTGTTTTGACAATTAACTATAAAAGTTATTGCCTAGGCTACGTGCAATCTTGTTATATAGCTATGGAGGCTAAAATAAGCCCTGCTCCCTTCAGATATACCATGCTGAAGTGAGAATATTTTGTTTTTAAGGCAGTCGAGTTTAAATATTCAGACGGGACAGACATGTAGTCTGTGTTTTGCTTTTGGGCGTTTACGCCAGTACTTGTAATTCGGTTACAATGTAACTCTAACAGTTCAGTTTTGCGTAATGAGTTTAGTGTAATTAGTAATAATGAGTTAGTTTAATTTAAATAATGTAAATATGTGTAAATAAAAATTATTAGTATAAAAATATTGTGTCCGTCATCCATTTAAGATATGTTCATCATCTATCATCAAGTGTTAATTATTAGTGAGCGAAAGGGTGTTCCGTCTCAATAAACCAGTAGTCCTCAGTATAGTGGTGGGCGAGCCAGCAAACGTCCACCAGTTAGTAAGAAAAAGTCATCGTTCGGTAAGAGAACAAAGAGTAAACAGAATCTTCTGATTGTCCCCACCCCCCTCTGTCACAGTTATCAGTTTTTCTAGAAAAAAATTGTGTTATTTTGATTTTAGAAATAAATGCTTCAAATAAAAGTTTTAGAGAATTATATTCTGTATCTAAAACATCAAGTATGATTAAATTAGCTCTTTGTATAAGCGAGATATGTAAATTAAAAAAATATATACTTTTTGGTTTTTGTATTTAAGTTTGCTATGGATTAGCTAACAAAAAAATAAAAAAATTAATGTCATTGTCAGTAAGTTTTTATATGATTGTCAAATACGTCCAATTTTATGATTGGGTCTGTTGTAATACATATTCTAATTATTAACAAAATATGTATAGTTTAACAGGCGTACAAGGAAGTCATGTGGTGACCACATCAGATTTTTTCTATACTTTCATGTTGGTAATACTGATTGTGAACTACAATATTTAACTTCAGATCTGTTATCTGTCAAATGTGAACTGGGTATTTGAAGTGTTCAAATTGTCTGTCAAATTTTTAATTTGTTTCAGGAATGTTATTTAAGATCGTATAAAATTTTTGTATGCAGTTCAAGTGTAAACAAGGTTTATGACATTTGGTCAATAATTTTACTGACCCCATGTCATAAACCTTCTGTTTACACTTCAGTTGCATAAATAACTATTATCAATAAATGATTACAATTTTCTCATGCCATAAGCCTTCAATTTCCGCGGAAGTATAAGAAAATTAGACTCTTCCTTGAAGTGAAAATTTTATTACGATGTTGCATATTGCAAGAGCGTAAAACTGTAGCGCTTTTATAGCCTGGTGTGAAAGCTCTCTCAAGTTCAGACTCAGGCTGACTTCCACAACTTGTTTAATAAATCCCCGAAATATGAGCGCCGTTCACCTGCTTCTTCCTTCCCCTATTACAAGACACTTGGAAGGAAGTGTGACTGAATTAATCATACATGTATGCACTGCGTAAAGTATTCATTCATAATACAACTACTTCTGACATTACATCTTTCGCTGGAGTAATAAAATATTCATTATAAACTGTTAAATAATACATTTTAGGATAATAATTTTTCAACAAGCTCAGGAAGTTTTGAAGTTAATATGGAGTTTCAAAATCACGATTTCCGCATCTGTTACCGAAGAGAACATTGTTGCTGTTAAGAAAGATGACACTAGAGCCACTGTTGCGGAAATAAGGCATCAATTGAAGATTGGATCCTTAATTATTAATAGAATCATACACGGTCATCTGCATTTAAAAAAAGTTGTCTGTTGTATGTGCCACATTAACTTTCTGATTTTCAAAAAGCGGAAAGTATACAAATTTGCCAAGAAACACTAGTAAATAAGGAGAACACTATTTTTTTTTTTTTTCAAAAATTGGGACGAATGACTAAACTTTTATTTCTTTTTACATCCCGCCACCCTTGGTAAAGGAGGTATAGGGCTCATACTAAAAATCATATATCGAGATTTTAGTAAATGATCACGTTTTAAGGTCCCTAAACTCCAATTTTAACATTTTCACGATGATGTCTGTATGTGTGTATGTGTATGTGTGCGTATGTGTATGGATTGTGTCTTCGCTCTAACTCATATATTATTATTCAAAAAATTCGGAAACCTTGTATTTATACCGTATTCTAATATGAAAAGAAGCCATTAGATTTTGGTGTAAATCGGATAACCGGAAATGGCAATTTACCTGAAGCTCATAATTGTTTTTCTTCAAAAAATACCATTGAATGCCATTTTTTCGCATTTTGTCATTATAAAAATTAAATACTATTTAATTTTATACATGAATACATTAATGCTTTTTCTACACATTTTGCAGATAAATTTAAAAATCATCCCGCTACCCTTGGTAAGGGAGGTATAGGGATCGTGTTAAAATCACATTTCGAAATTTTAGTGAATGACCACTTTTTAAGGTCCCTAGAATCCAATTTTAACATTTTCAAGATGATGTCTGTATGTGTGTGTGTATGTATGTATGTGTGTATGTATGTGTGTATGTGTAGGGATTTTGTCTTCGCTCTAACTCAAATACTATCATACAGAAAATTTTAAACCTTGTATTTATACCCTATTCTAATATGAAAAAAGCCATTAGATTTCGGTGTAAATCGGATAACCGGAAATGGCACTTTACCTGAAGCTCATAATGGTTTTTCTTCAAAAAATACCATTAAATGCCATTTTTTCGCATTTTGTCGTTATGAATATTAAAAATTAATGAATTTTCTACAGGAATACATTAATACTTTTTCTATATATTAAATTAAAAAATATTTTTTTTTACAACCCCCGAAGCCTAAGAAAAACACAATTCCTTTGTTACACAGTTCATATTTCAAATTAATGTAACTGACAGTAAATGTCACTGTCAAAAAACTAATCACTTCAAATTAATAATAGTGACATTTTAAAAAGAAAATAATAAATAAAGCAATAGTGTTCTGCAATGGAACAGTTTGCAGCTTTAGTAAATACGTAGATATGTATTTAAAATAATAAAAATTAAATAGCGGGAGGTTTTGTGTTAGCCACATCAGATTTTTACCTCCCGCTACCCTTGGTAATGGAGGTATAGGGATCGTGCTAAAAATCTCATATCGAGATTTTAGTAAATGACCACGTTTTAAGGTCCCTAGAATCCATTTTTAACATTTTCATAATGATGTCTGTATGTGTGTATGTGTGTGTGTGTGTGTGTGTGTGTGTGTATGTGTGTATGTGTGTATGTATGTGTATGGATTTTGTCTTCGCTCTAACTCAAATACTATCATTCAGAAAATTCTGAAACCTTGTATTTCTATCCTATTCTAATATGAAAAGAAGCCATTAGATTTTGGTGTAAATCGGATAGCCGGAAATGGCACTTTACCTGAAGCTCATAATAGTTTTTCTTCAAAAAATACCATTAAATGCCATTTTATCGCATTTTATGTCTTATAAAAATTAAAGATTATTGAATTTTCTACAAGAATGCAATAATACTTTTTCTATATATTTTACAGATAAATTTAATTTTTTTTTTTTTTTATTAGTCCCGAAGCCTAAGATAAACACAGTTCCTTTGTTACACAGTTCATATTTCAAATGAATGCTACTGACAGTAAATGTCACTGTCAAAAAACTAATCACTTCAAATTAATAATAGTGACATTTTAAAAAGAAAATAGTAAATAAATAAATAGCGGGAGGTTTTGTGTTGACCACATTAGATTTTTTTTTCAAAAATTGTGACGAGTGACGAAACTTTTATTTCTTTTTCGGGGGATCGTGCTAAAATCACATATCGAGATTTTAGTAAATGATCACGTTTTAAGGTCCCTAGAATCCAATTTTAACATTTTCACGATGATGTCTGCATGTGTGTGTGTGTGTGTGTGGGTGTGTGTGTGTATCTGTATGGATTTTGTCTTCGCTCTAACTCATATACTATTATTCAAAAAATTCTGAAACCTTGTATTTATACCCTATTCTAATATGAAAAGAAGAAATTAGATTTTGATGTGAGTCGGATAACCGGAAATGGCACTTTACCTGAAGCTCATAATGATTTTTCTTCAAAAAATACCATTAAATGCCATTTTTTCGCATTTTGTCATTATAAAAATTAAAGACTATTTAATTTTCTACAGGAATACATTAATACTTTTTCTATACATTTTACA
Organism: Ophonus ardosiacus; assembly: GCA_943142095.1. NCBI lineage: Eukaryota > Metazoa > Arthropoda > Insecta > Coleoptera > Carabidae > Ophonus > Ophonus ardosiacus. Next base: position 11,410,339 of record OW964835.1, read on the forward strand.
GATAAATTTATAAGTCCCGAGGCCTAAGATAAACACAATTCCTTTGTTTCACACTTCATATTTCAAATGAATGTAACTGACAGTAAATGTCACTGTCAAAAAACTAATCACTTCAAATTAATAATAGTTACATTTTAAAAAGAAAATAGTAAATAAAGCAATAGTTTTATGCAATGGAACAGTTTGCAGCGCTAGTAAATACGTAGGTATGTATTTAAATTAATAAAAATTAAATAGCGGGAGGTTTTGTGTTGGCCACATCAGATTTTTTTGACATGTTTACACGTCAAAAGTCGTTTATGGATTCTTAAAGATGGGGAAACACCAACAATAAACCAGAAGCAGCGAACCATAAAAAAGTAAAATATTGTATTCATTGGAAGTACGGGACTGGAATATGCAATGAAGTTATTTGTACAAAAGACATTTATAGATAAATGTTATACTGACAAAAATATGCCCAAGTATTTAGCTGAGTTAAGAATAATCATGATAATGCGTCTTATTGAATAACCGATACAAACTAACATCAAATTTCTTCCAATTGACTTTGCCTTCAACAATGACTAAACTTTATATATCTTCTTAAATAATAACACACCCTCATAACAACAACCAACTTTGGTTGGTAGCATGCACAAGTGATTAATTGTTATTAGTCAGGAGATGACTAACACCACTATCACTGTTTTATCTCTGTCAATCGTTTATGGATTATTTCGAGAAAAATAGTTCAAATAATAACAGTTATAGAAAAATTAATTGTATACATATTTTATTTGACGTATTTTTCTCTAAAGTAATGCATAAACGATTAACTGGGATAAACAGTGTTAGTCATTTGTTCGCTTGTCATTAAATCTATAATTAGGTAAATATATACTATTTTTGAAATAGAAAAATAAGTACAAATTACACGAAGAAATCGTATTACGTAAGGTACTTTTGAGTCTATATTTATGTCGTAATTTCCAGAAAATATTACATTTTTATATAATATTTTCAATTACGTTTTTAAATTAGTTTCCCCTAGATGAGTAGGTAAAATACGAGTATGATGATTTCCTTGTTATGAGAGGATATTTAAGTAATACAGTAAAGTAAACTCGTTGCAGTTAACCTAGTTTCTCGATAAAATTCAATGAGTGTGCAATTTTTCTTCATCTCGACGTATCCTGCACAGGAAATACACTTCTCCAAAATAAATGTCTTCCTCTCATATTTGCTGTTTGCGCAGTTAGCACTTGAATACGAATCTTTTCAATTTTAGATGATTTATATTTATATAAATTGAAGAAATATAAATGAAATATATTCATTAAATGAGATATTTACAAAATTTTATTAAAATTTTGAATTTATACTATAGAAAAAGAGTTTATATACCTACTTAAATAATGAATGCCGTTTATTATTAAAGATGTGTTTGGGAATAGTGTCACAGAGCGACTAGATAGATCAAGTCGGCTACTGACAGAAGAATATCGCCTTATAAAGAAGAAAAAATAGCGTATTCCATGAATTGTAAATATATAAAAAACATATAGAAGCCTGTAAAAACAATTTAATCAGAACAATACGAAGAGCCTAGCAATATAACAAAAAATAACATAAATAAACAAGAGTACAAATTTATCCTTTGACACAGCAACATGTATTGAGAGTTGCGCTCTGTGTAATTTTTCATATCAATTCAAAATTATTCGTTCGTTGTAATTAAAGTTTCAGTTAATATGTATTCGTTCGCTAATTAAACTATTATGTTTTTTTGGTAAATCAATATGAGTTAATAGCGTTGGGACTTTAAATATTGCAGTGAATCTTACTTGTGATACTTCGAGAATTCAATTCAAGTGGTATATTCCTAATGGTTATCTGCCGTTTAATCTGGATCCATTTAGAAATTGACATTCTTTTATTAAGCGATTGAGTTTAATAAATTTTGGACCAATTCTATTGTGGGATTGGGTTTCATAAGTAAGCTGTTCCTTCAATCCTTTTGGAGGTACAAAGCAGCCCAGTTCCTGTTAGCTGTTCCCGTGCAGTCTACGCTGGTTCCTGCTCAAATCCATTTCCTGTTGTTTCTGTGTTGTAAACATCCTTCGAGTCAACGCTGGTTCCCGTCACATAAGGTCAGAAGTCTGTGCTTGATTTACTGGTTCCTTTGTGATATTATTCCCACACCTATATTCATATTGATTATTCTTTAATTGAATTCTAATTGGAATTCTGGTCCTTCGAGCATTTGTTATAAAAAGGACATTTACATTTGATTCTTCGAGCATTTATTTAATATACTTGAAATACCAAATTGTTTCAATTTTAAACCCGAAACACTTCGAGGCGGATTGTAAAATTTACGTTTACATTTAGTAAAATTCGAAACAAGATGGTATTTGTGATTCATTTACTACAACTTTGTCGCTATATATAAGGGTCTATCTTGTAAAGACGAAAAGTTTTCCGCTTAATGTTTCTTGTGTTGCAAAATCCAAAACCAACGTCTTTGAATGCTAGTTTTTATAATTTTTCTTATCATTTTAGAAACAAATATGATATTTTTATTACATGAGCACATTCTAAAATCATTAATAAATAATAATCTGAAAAAATTAGACAGATATCTTTAATAACTTTAAAGATATGAGTACTTAAAGTTAAAAATTGTAAAGACATTTAATTGAAATGATTTTTTCGAGATATGCGAATTTTCAAATGTTCGCAATGTGATAGAACATTCCGAATAACACTATCAAATTTGTCGGAAAATTTTCTACAAGATTACTTAACTTTTAACTTTAAAGTAGCTAGGAATGTTTCAATCTCCAACTAATATTGTGCCAGAATCCTCCATCATGGCGGTTTTCAATTAGTCACAAAGGTTTAACATTGCGCCCGCTATCCAGATATGTATAGAGATGAGTGGGCAGGATCATTGTTGAAGATGCTTTTCGTATTGAACACCCGAAAACCCTTTAAACTCTAGAAATTATTGACATAGTCCACCGTATCAATTTACAGGACAAACGATTGAAGTTATAAGAGGCAGCAGATATGATAGGTATATCAGAAGAGCGTATGAATTGGATATGAGAAAGTTATCCGGGAGATAAGTTCCGCACTGCTTTCTGCTGAGAATAAACGAATTCGATGTCAAGCTTAACAGATATTTTACGTCGCTTTATCACCATAGACGACACGCGGGTCCATTATTATACATCTAAAACCTAAGAACAATCTAAGGTCTAAGCAATGCACTAATCATGGTTTTTCCGGATTTCAAAGGTGTATTGTTTGTTGATTATCAACCAATAACATAACAGTTATTATTTGTAGTCCTGCTCTGAAAATATAATTTTCTGGTTTGTTTTTTATGCTGAGAGCGACTTTTTGCAGCACTAGCACAGAATAAACATTTATACAGAAGCGACAGTCAGAGACAGAAACGAAAATTAGAGAGAGAAAGAGTATGCCAACAAATTTAAAGGGCTAATCGGATAAAATCGGATTTTTTCGGCATGTCTTCGTATCTTACGATTCTTTGTTCTTTTCATTATCTCGACGTGAACATTTTCCGTTATGGATCAATAATAAAAGTATATTGAGAAACACAAATTGATTTTTAATAAGAACAAATATGTCATTTTTTCAACAAACGATAGACAAAAATCGTTACCATAAGGAAAATCATTATATTTCACATATTCTGGAAAAGCTGTTGTCTGAGCTTGTCACGCCCATGTATTTTAGGGTTATGACTGATGCAAGCAAACCAAACACGTCTTCTCACTTTTGACATACGTCATTTTGTGAACTGTTTGTGAATTTTAGAAGTGGTGTTAGTTTCTAATGAAATGAAGAAAGTAGAATCGGGACGACTTGTCTGTTCATATAAAGACTGTATAAATAGATTTAAAAAATAGAGAAAGGGAAATGTAAGTTTTTTTCGTTTCCGAAAGATCCAGAAATGTAAGTTATGTAAAACGACTACCATATCATGTAAAATGTATATTCATTTAATAAATACAGGTGTAAAATGTGGCTCAAGGCCTGTGGAAGAGAAGATTTGATGGAGAAGGATATATGGGACATATTCATCGAGTCTGACGTTTGTGTTTCCCACATCAAAGATTTAGAAAATTCTGCATTGTAATGAATTTGTAAAATTCAGGTATTTGTTTAATAAAATTATAATTATGTGATTATTTTATCTTTTTAATTCGTTAATAAAATCAAAATTTTAATACTTTTATGTTCTAATTTTTCTTTTACCATTTAAAACAATTTGAACTTCGCGCGTAAATTTGCCAACAAATTTAAAGTTCAAGGTCATAAACGTAAAATCGCAATAACAATGGTGCCGAAAAGGAGTGTCGCTTCTGTATAAATGTATTGTGTGCACCAGTGCAGCTTCGGCATCCTAGCAACGAATTTTAATTATATGAATGCTATATAGCATGTTTGTTGTTGCCATAGATACGTACTGTAAATACAAAAATTGACATAAATGTCAAATTATTCTAAAACAATAATTCTTTATTTCCTTATTTTTTATTTTGCAGAAGTAGAAAGTAAGTGTGTATAACACGTGTTGAAAGTCCTTCGTCGAACCAAAACGAAAGTTCAGCACTTAATATATAAATAACTATTGTGTACCACGTGCTGAAAGTGTTTCTTTGTCGAACCAAAACAAAAGTGCAATCGTTTGTGTTAGAACTTTCAGCACGTATTATATACAGTATTTTTTTCTACTCCTGCAAGATAAAAAAAAAATAAGGAAATAAAGAATTATATATATAAAAAAAATTATTTGACATTTTTTATTGTCAGTTTTTGTATTTGTGATGGGTATGTATGACCACAAAAAACAT